>JASDQU010438251.1:80123-112642 GCA_032191745.1 Picea mariana
GGCTTGCCCCCAGACTCCCCAGCCGGGGGGATGGAGCCCCCGGACCCCGTAGAGGGGGTACCCCCCCCTGCACTCCCCCGCTTGGAAGAGTGTACATACTTCTGGGGTGTAAATACTTCATGGGGTATAAACACGGCTAAAAACAAAAGACCTCTAAATCAGGAAGATAATCAGACTCCACAACCAACAAAATGGTCTGTACTAGACCATACATTGCACATGCAGTGGGAGTTTTGAGTAGGTATATGTCAAAACCAGGGAAGGAGCATTGGAAAACAATAAAGAGGGTCTTCAGGTATCTTCGTGGCACTACTAGTTATGGATTGTGCTACCAAGGAAAACTGGGATTGGACAAAGTGGTGGACATACATGGCTTTGTTGATGCATAATGGGTTGGAGATATGGATCACAAAATATCTACAAGTGGGTATGTGCTTAACCTATTTGAAGGAGAAATCAGTTGGATGAGAAAAAGACAGGTTGTAGTGGCACTCTCAACTACAAAAGCTGAATACATGGTAGCCACTCATGCAAGAAAGGGAGTAGTATGGTTGCATAGATTGTGTTCAGGTATTGGGTTGGTACAACAAGAAGTAAGATTATATTGTGACATTTAGAGTGCAATATTCCTGGTAAAGAACCCAACTTATCATTCGAAGGCAAATCATATTGATGTTCAATATCACTTTGTGAGAGACATGGTTGAATAAAAGAAGGTGTTGCTAGAAAAAGGTTGACACTTTGAAGAATGTTGTAGATTCATTGAAAAATTCCGTGAGCACAAAAAAGTTCTCCTGGTGTAGAGTAAAAATGGGCATTGCTGCCCTAGATTGTTGACTATACAATTCTGTGGACCCCTGGATGCAAAGAAAACAATACGTGGGAGAATGTTGGGTATGTGTTATATTATTTGCATGTGTGTGTGTGGGTGCGTCATATTTGACAACCGTGTCTAAATATCCCTCTAGTAGTGCTCTTTGTTTTGTGTGTGCTGAGCGCTTCCTAGGGGGGTCCCAGGGGGGGCCAGGTATGCCCCCTCCTGGTTACGCACAATGTTTGGGGCAACGCCCTGATTTTTTTTTGGGGGCGTTTTTTCTATTTTAGCAGATTTTGCTATTTTTAGAGGTTTTCTAAATTAATCCTAGAATACAGGATCATGGTTTTGGTATATAATGAATACCTAAAAAAATTGTATATATATTGTATGGTAAATGGTGAAATTAATACAATGAAGCATTGAAATGTTTTCTCTCTATTAAGGGTTTCTGGTATAAATCTCTATGTACTATGTGTATGAGCCATTGATTATTTTTTGTTTTGCTTAAGAATATATATGCATTGCTTTACTTCAAAGGTTTAAAACTTACAATAATACCACAATAATACTAGAATAACAGTAGAAAGAGCACTTTGATTACTGAGAGCAATGTTCACTGCCTCTTCGATGGGGAAACCTCCAACAAAGAAGAGCTCTATTACAATAATATCCAAGACAAAAATTCTCATACCCTCTATTCCTATTTATAATAAATCTACCTATCCAAAAGAAAAATTTAGAGGAATATCCTTCTAGAAGCGAAAGCTTCTATTAGGTCTTCTTACACTTGACTTATTCCTCCTTATTTCTAGGCCTTATTCATATTGACCTTTATTATATGGAAATATATTATTCTACCCACTTGAGGGGTTAGGTAGGTTAGGTCCCTAATGGTTGATCTGAATAAAGTATTTTTTGAGGGTTAGGTCACAGGATGTGGAGCTTGGTGTGGTCTAGTCCGCCTCATAGAGGGTACTTACCCTCCTTTTTTTATTGTAAGCCTGAAGATGTAATGCACACAACACAAATTTTTCAGAAGAATGAATAAAAGAGCAGGAGAGATAGATATATGTGGATGTAGCTCCAGGGAGGGTGAACCATGATAAATATATTGTATTTATGTGTCATGAATGATGATTTTACTATTATGTTAATTATCAGTCAAAGAATGAATGATTAAGTTGCTTATGACATCATGCATGCATATTTTAATGAATGAATGAACACTAGATTTAGATGAATGAATGAACAATATTAATGTATGAAGAAACATATCAAAAAATAGTCCCAGTCCCTTCCTAGACTGTAAACACTTGAGTATTGCAGTACCCCATAAAGCTATCTCAGGTGAGACTATGTTGTGCACTCTGTATGTAGCGTTTCCTTCTGGTTTACTAGGAGGGACGATAGTTTGAGGGTTTTGTTGGAAACCTATTGAGATCAAAATGTGGGTCATCCCAAGAGTCCAACAAATGGTTCCGTTGCCAATTGAAACTGCAAAACATTGAGTGGAAGGGATCTATGGAAGAAAATCATAGAGAATGAAAGCATAAAAGGGAATGTTCATGCCATGGAATCCAATGAAGGAAGAGATTTAAATATGGTTAAGGACCAAGGAACTTGATTTTTCCCAGAAATACAACAGAAACCCTAAATTTACACCACACAAATATCTTGACAAATATGTGTTTAGCGACTTGCATGAAGTATTTTTCTGCAAATTTCTGCATTTGTTGTAGTAATGGTTATTGAGGTTGAAGGAAAACCATCTTATGAATCAGATCAGATACCTAGAGTGGAATTTTGTGGATATCCTATAGTTACAACAAGTCAATAATAAATTTACGTACCCAGTAGGTTTTTGGTTAGACAATATTATTGTAGGGTTTATCACTGAATTTGCAGTTGATACTGCAAATTCATACACTGCTATAGAGTAGGATTTTATGAAGGGACCCAAAGGTAGGTACATCCGATCACTATATACTTCTATCAAGATTTTATTGTATGAAAAAGGTGTGATGACTATGGAATCAAACAACTAAACTTCCCTGCGTGCATGGGGGAAGGGGGCAAGCACTGACAAGAGTTTGATATATGGACATGGAGATGGATAAGGGGAATAAAAAGGAGTCCATGGACCCAATCATGATGGACGAGGACTAGCCAAAGAAAATAATGGAAAATGTTGGAAAGATGCACATCGGTAGACCTTACCAATATAAGATGAATAAAAAAAGAGGGCCATAGCCAACAGAGAGGGCTTAGAGAGCGATGACGAAGAGGTAGAGGATCTTCGGGATATGGAGAATATTGAGTATATCCTACGTGAAACATATGAAAGGACAAAAAAATGTTTAGGGTTAAGAACATAAGGCATAACTCAAGTCCAGATCACAGTCAAAGTGGAACCTACAACCCCATGTGCGACTAATACATTTGAAAGAACACCAACTTTCATACAACCAATTTTTAGTAGAAAAGGCGCAATATGTCAAGGATCCAATAGAGGACCCAAAAATAGGGATACAAGTTTAGGAAGTAACAATCAACTATCTACACTACACATAGGCAGTATTTCAACAAAATTCAAAATGGCAGGAGTAGATTCCACTATCAAATTACTAGAGTTTCGGGGCAAGGCATTAGAGGACCCTAAAAAGAATTTATTTATTTGTGAAAATATCTAGGAAGAAAAGTAGGTCATAGACGATGATACAAAAGTCACGTAGTTATATATAACACTCAGAGACCACGTGCTGGACTGGTACATGAGCCTTTATGTAAATAGTCCATAAGGAGCACCAAAGACTGTCACAGAGGTGAAAAAGATAATGGTAAATGAAGTCCAGAAGCCAAGCTCAGAAGACTAGTACATGAATGAAATGATTGAGATCAGGAAAGAAACCAGGTGAGTATGTTTGGGAGATTGATCAAAGGTTCAAACGTCTAAAAGGTAAGTTGAAATACTCTATTACTGACATGCAACATAGACAATTATTTGTGAACTCACTATTACCACACTTGAAGTATCCTTTGATACAACATAAATTCCAAACTCAGGAAAAGGCTCTACAAGCAGCCCTACAGCTGGAAGAAAACCAATATCAATAGACCGATCCAACAATAGAAGAGATGAAAGAGGATCTGGAGAATCTGACATTTCAGTTGAACCGGAATAAGGGGAAAGAGAAGATAGAATTTTTTTGGTGTACGTTATGTAGGACAAAAGGAAACCATAAGAATGCATGTCCAACATTTGCGTAGTACTTGATAGTAGGGGTGCCAAACACATTGCGAATAGGAGGATCATGGTGTGAGATTTTTAAGACATATGGGCATGATTGATATCATTGTCCAATGATGCAGAAGTATAAGACAATGCCAAATATTTCTTATTGCAACTTTTACAAATCATTGGGTCAAGATGACAAGGACTCTAGAACACTGGAATTGATGAGAGAAAAAACTTCATACACCTAGAGCGTGCAAGTAGAGATGATGACAGAAAAATATGCACCAAATTTCAATAATGTGCAACCACAATTCAATCCCGCACAACCACATTTCAATAATGTGCACTGAGGTTTTCTAATTACTTCAACCACCTTCTCAACTCTTGTTGCTGCTTTCTAGCCAGCAACTTTTGAACATGCCATTTTGCCTTCCTGTTTAGAGGACATTCGTACCTCCAATGTACCTTTGCCTCTTGCTACATCTTCAATGCTAGATGTTCCATATCCATCTCTGGATTTCATATATGCTTGCAACCTTCTCTTTGACCATGATCATGGCCTTTAGTATCCGTTTCCACTTTCTACCTGCCCTCCTAGCAAGCCTATGGATCACTCTACATCTGAGAGTATCTCCATATTCTCTCACAACTCACCTGGATGTTTAAATTTTTTCTGTTGTGCACATGCAACAACCTTCTCATAGAGCACCAGTACCTTGAATTCCTTTCACATGTTGTCTACAAGAAATTTGAACCTCTAATATCATATAATGTTACTAGATCATCTCCTTTAACTATATCTCTCTTGTTTCTTATCTGCAAACAAAATAACAACCTCCTCCTCTTTCTCTTTTGCCTAAAATCTATATCATCTCTGATACCACCTGGTATCAGAGTATCTCTTGTCATCATCTTTCCCTTTGCCTACTATCTGCAAGCAAAATTATGGCTTTGATACCACCTGATGTAGCCCCCATCCCCTCCTGGGGTTCTGCGACTTCCCGGTCTAGGATGTTTCTTTATTATGAGTCGGATTGACTCTTTGAGATCTTGATTGAACCCAAAAACAATTATGCATAGGCCCATTTTCTCCCTTAGGTGCAGGTCCTGTGATACCCGCACCCTCTGTCTGCGCGCACTTCAATTTGTGGGTGCTATATCCTTTTCACTAGCCCCTTCCTACATACGCCCCTGGGATATGAACTTGTGCAAAAGTGTGATTGTGGGCATGGGAAAGAGTTGTTTTGGAACAACCTACTTTTCACCCTGCAATTCACCTCTAGCTGCCACATATCCCTTTGTTAAAACCATGGTTGAAATTGTGGCCCTCTTTAGGAAAATTAATGTTCGAGCATGTCCTGGCCCCACAATCCTTCCCATTCATCGATATCTCACTTTTGACGATGATCCATGATCAAAGACTACTATCAAATCCCCTTTCCTGCCTTCTTCTTCCTCCTTCCATGTACGATCCCAGATCTCCATGATCTGTCGACACGTAGCTCTCTTCCAAATCAATGGATGTGGCTAATTCTGGCTTTCTGGCCTTTGGGAGTTCCAAATCTCAACCTTTTCTTTTCCCTATGTGAAAATATTCCAGAGTAGAAGATCTATCGACATCTTCCCACCTTAATCTATGGCCGTGATCTCCTCCACGAGTCTAGCCTTTGGGAATATAAAATTTCAAACTCTCGTTTCTTCCGAAGATATTTCTTCGAAATGGAAAGTCTTCTGCCATGCATCCTCCTCAATCAATGACTCTGCTCCTGCTTTGGGACTTTGGCCTTCTCAACCAGATTGACAGTCCTTTCAATCCCTCCTCCATCAATGATCAAGATCTTCTTCGGGTCTTCAAACCTTTTCCTCCTTCTCTTTCCTCCAGAGATATAGATTTGGCGTTGCTTGTCCACCTTCACATCGATGACTCTCATTGTTTTCGAGACTTCGGCCTTAGAGATTCTCAAATATTAACAAACAAAAACCTCCAGAGTGAATCCTTACAGAGTGTCAGATCCTCTAACACCTGTCTTCCCTGATCCAACGATTATCCAACAGAATGAATCTCCATCTTCCACGTATCCCCTTACAAATCAATGATCCCTTTGGGATCTACAACCCTGGATGCTTTGGGCTTCGACGCTTTGGGATATTATGAAACAAAAATTCTCAGAGACCCCATAGTATGATTCCTGAAGTTCATGATTTGGTGACACCTGTCTAACCCAAATCAACGATTCCCAGCTACTTCGACTGTTCAGGCTTCAAAGATCTCAAAATTTCATCCTTCACGTTCTCCCATAGTGTTTTCACCCAGATTTCATGATCTTTTGCCACTTGCCCTTCTTGATCTGACGGTCCATATTCTCTTCATGCCTTCGACTCTTTGGCACTCTGACTATTCGGGTTTCAGGCATTTCAAACTCCTATCCACTCATTTCTCCTAGAGTGCTTTAACCCGAAACAAACGATCTCTTGATGCGTGTCTCCTCCTTGATCTGATGACCTCTATTCACTTTGGGTCTTCAGGTTTCAGAAGTTTCAACTCCTGCACACTTGTTCCTCCTAGAGTTCCTTCACCCAAGATTGATGGATTTCTGCCATGCATCCTCCCAGATGATGGGAAATCCCAGATGACTTCGGGAATTTTAGCATGTCCACCCTCCTGCGTGTACACAACGTTAAGGTTTGTGCACTTCCATATGGATCCAACGATTGTTGATCCTCTGCGCTTAGATCCAACAGATGGGATCTGTTCTTCTCCTCTGCACTTCCTTTATTCACTGGACATTGATCTAATGGTCCAGGCTCCATTCCACAACCGATCAGACGGTTGTTGTTGCTCCTCCTCCTGAGCTTTTGACTTCTTCGGTCTTGGAATATTTTGTCAGTGTTCAAAGGTTTCGACCTTTGAATTTTCTTCTGTGAGCCCGACTAATTTATGTCTTACTTGTGCTTCTAAAAGCATTATCTCTTCTAATATTTAGAAGTTAGCATAAGTCCATCTTCTATGCATTCCTTTCACTATCCCTTTTGAGCTCGATCTCCTCGAATATTTTGATCTCCCACGCACTCCTTGCATTTCTGGGATTTCATCAAACTCAAGTCCAAAGGATTTCTTGAAAATAAATTCTTCTCACCCTCTTAGCATTCTCCTTACTCAATGCACACCTTATATAGATTATCCCTTACAAAGTGTTCAATAACTCTCTCTTTACGAACTCAACATATAGTTCTTTCTATAAACTCCTTGCACTTCTTCTGATGAAGGTTCAATGATATCTCTCCTAATCTTCTCTGAGGTTAAATCACCTCTGTCAATGCACTCGTTGCGGACTATGTGTACTCCTTGCACTTGAGAACTCAAAGAAAGAAACAATTGAAACTCATGCAATACTTCACCAGTTCATACATTTATAACATGACTGACATATAAAAGCATAATAATGAACCCAAATACATAAACACACTGTATGCAGGAAAAATTCCTTTTCTATTATCTATGTGTGTCTATACAGATGTTTACAAAAATTGGACTTCAATAGAGTCCGATTCTCTCTAACTCTCCTAACCGAACTCTATCTCAAGTTGTGATTCTTCTATTATACCTCTCTTGAGTTCTTCTTATCCTATCCAACCTTTCTACAAAGATCTCTCTCCCTCTCTCTTCAAAACAAGGGCTCTATGATCTTATCCTCTCCGTCGCCTTAGTGCTACCACTGTCTCAGTTATGAAACCATACTTCCTACGGATCATTACATAAATGTTGATCCAGATTTGACTACGATCTAGACCTACTACAGGAAACCATTTAAGGCAACCCTATCCACTACCTGTACAATGGTATGTCTTGGTCCTTACAACCTTACAACACAAATCCACATGGGATTATATTTCAAATTTAAAAAATGGGAGGGTCAATGCCTCTCCCTTTCTCTGAAATACACGTTGATGTGTTGGAATGCTGGTGCATTGTTGAGGTGTGGTGATGCTCCTGCATCATAATCCACTACTGGGAAAATCATGACCTCCTGATCATGAGATCCTCTTATCCAGTGTTGAAATCCTCCTTGTTATCACCAATACTTGTCACGGGAAAAAGGGTATCCAGGTCCATGGCTTGCGCAAGAAGTGTCTAAGTGTTGCACATAGAAAAGTTCATTTTGGGCTCAAAATAAAAGCAGGCGGATGAATTTAGTTTTCAATGGTGAGGATCCATCGATGGAGCAAATCGACGAGCATCGGGTAGTCGGGGCTGTGAAGTTGCCTAAATATTAGTGCCAGGGAAGAGGCCCGATATCAAAGGTCAAGCAAAGAATTAATCTGGGCCGTAGATATTGAGGAGATAGGTGGACGTTATCGAAAGTTTCACAAAAATTACTATCGAGAGTTTTGAAATGAGGCAAGGGCTTATCCCCGATGGACAAAGTCACAAATAGATCTGGTCCATCCATCAAGGAGGACACGTGGTGCAGGATCTAGGACAAAGGGGAAGTCTTCCTAGGAGTGCCGATGGTAGATGGTCCCATAATTAAAGGAAATATCTAAGCCATCCAACTAGCGGAGCACGTGGCAACAGATAAACGATTTCACAGTTTCGTCGATCGGGACATTGAAGATCAAGAGGAGTGAAAAATCCTGAAATGCGAAATCCTGAAACACCTTGGGAAGTTTGGGCCCATGTTCATAGCCCCTGGTCACATGGTGAATGGGTCCAAGAAAGAAGGTTGGATCCCATCGTGTAGAGCTGGCGACTTGGGGCCTTCAAGGAATCATCCTGGCCGCCAATTTTAAGGAAGATCTAATCATTGATCTAGGTGGGCAACTTCGTAAAATCATGTGTTAGGAATTATGAAGCTTAGCATGTGGGAATCCTCGATAACTGAAATGAAAAAACAACTTTGGAGAGAGGTGCTAGGTCATGGCCCTGGGTTATGTTGTCATGAAGTTTAATTTTTTCTACCCTTTAAAATTGAAGCTTCATCTTTTCCTAAGTCATGGAGATGCCATTAGTGCAAAAAAAAGAAGGAGGCAGAGTATTTCTTTCCTTTTCGGGTTTCAAAATTCAATTTTTCTTGAGGTATGATCTTCAACCATCCCATTTTCCTGGTGCTGAAGTCTCAAAACCGTTTAACATATTAAAAAATAAAAAATAAGGGGGGAAGAAACAAATGTTACATTTTCCGTCGCTTTCCACAAAGTACTCTTGAATCCGTAATGAATTAAACTCCTAAATGCAATCATCTTTCACTTAGTCTTTCTTGATTCAGGTTTCTTTCTACTAAAGTGTTTTCGAACTCTCAACCTTCAAACTCTCGATCCTCGATTTTCTGAAAATTAAAAGTAAATGATAATTATTCACTGATATTGATTAATTAAAGATTTAATACGATTGATTAGTGCCTCACTAATCCCATCGCAATTTCACGATCCGGGGTTTTCTTATGACATATCTCCTGACAATAGGATCCCCTAAGTTTCGAAATGCGAAATCATGTTTTCTTTAAACAAAGTCTAAGATTAAGGTTAAATTGTTTTCAAAACATGATTAGTGATAACTAAGCTTCTTTTTTCATTTCGGGAATTGAGGAAGGTAACAATTTTTGAAATTCCAGTTTTGAAATCACCGATATACGACGGTATTAATAACGGATGAATGAAGATATTTTTTGATGTGAAAGCATATCTCCAGGCATATCTTTCCATTAAAGCATTAATTTTTCATTGCTTGTATCAGTACGCTCATCATAACATAAATTAAGGGTTAATAAAGGTACTGTGTTTCAAACTTCATTCTTATCCTTTACATTTGTAGCAAATCACATTTATCTAGTTTTATACACATTTTCTCTGTAAACAGGTTTCTAGTCCAGTGCAAACATTATGGCACCTAAGAAGGCACCCAAGAAAAGTGAAGAAGTTGCAGAAAGCTCGCGTCCAGACGGAGACATTGTATCTGATACAATACCGCATGCCATCGATACCATCAAATCCTGGAGGCAGATTTTCAAAAATCTGGATTATGAAATTAAGAATTTCCCTCATGTTGCCGACAACAAACTCCGAGACATAGTAGAGTCTGAGCTTCAAAAAGTAGCTACACGGCCACGACTCATGACTTATAACAACATGATCAGTTGGGCCTTAGAGAGAACACACATGCAGATGAGAAGCATTCTGGACAGCCGAGGGGTCGTCATTGGCTCTTTCAGACCAGAGCATATACAAGTAATGTATAAATTGTCTCCCAGTCCCAATTATATTTATAATAAAGATTTCGTGAGTGAATTTCAAAGGAAATAATATTTTGAGTCAGACCAAACGTATCCTAGAATAATCAAAGACTGGTGGAGACATGAAGCAAAATTCAGGGCCGACACCCATTGTATTTACGCCACAACCTCTTTAAATGAACATATGGTCTATGTGGTGATGATGTTATGTATACTTTTCGGGAATAAAAGTCCTACCCATTTCCCTGCAGAATGGGTACCTCTTTTGCACGAGGTAGTAGAAGGTTACAAATTTAATTGGGATAAGATTTTATCTGATAACATAGTGAAAGAGGTCATGGAATATTAGACTGCAAGATCCAAAGGATGACCAGTAGCCTTTTATATGTATACATACATCATGGATGCTATATGCTTCACAACTCCTTTCCCTTTGATGAATTGGAGTTGGAATCTGACTTACCCAGTACCTATTCATGAATATCATTATAAACTTTGGGAAGAAAATGCCAAGGACTCATTCTATGAAATATTTCATTTCATGGTGATACCACTACATCAAATGCTGTACGGCTATGCACCTCCCCGCATTTCAGAGTTGGCCATAGGATGCCTCAGGGCAGTTGCTGACTGGTTTATAGAGGAGAATTTCTCCTACATCAGATTTTTCGGATGTTCAATCCCTCCACATGATCTCCCAAAATTCATTCATGATAGACTGGTGTGCAAGGAGGTAGCTCATCAAATAGTAACAGGTGGAATTGGGATAGAATTAAAGACAACTCAAAAGAAGTCTTGGCCGGTTTTTCCCATTTAGATTGGGAAATTTTCACTACTCAACTTGGGTCATTCCAAAGTTGAAGCGATAGCGCTGGAGGAGGTCAAATTGGTATACCTAAAACACATGAAGAACGACCCTTACCAGTTAGTGGGAAAACACATGGCCCACTGTAATATGAAGGCTTATGAACATGAGAAGTCCCCTTGTGATGACATGTTCAAAGTGACTAGGACTTATGAGGAGGTGTTAGAGAGGGTACAGACACTGCCATCCAACTTGTAAGCTAGTTTTCAGACCTTCTAGAAGCATAGACATAGTGGTCTGCCCAAAGTACTGCAAGGAGAAGCAATCATCCTTCCTCAGGAACAAGAAGATACTCCTCCAGGATTCGGAAAAGAAACATAGGATAAAGTAAATCCTGAAGAAATTCCATAGGAGACTGAAAGGTATTCACAAAATGAAGAGGCATTATAGATAGAAAGTCAAGAGATAAAAACAAAGACGAGGTCTGGGACACCTCCCGAGTCCATTAAGTCCACTACCCCTTCATCACCTGCTGTTGATGTCAATATACCTAAGGCCATAGGAGAAATAAAATCTATAGAGATAGGAATTCCCATAGCTTCCTTAACCCCTTTACAGTCCACCTTTGGACTCCCACAGATGGGAGCCATATATGTTAGTGATCTCACCCCTATATCCAGAGATGAGATCCCTTCGTTTGATTATGTTTTCAACAAAAAGAGGAAGGCTATACTAAAACAAGAGATGTATATGAGAGAGGGGGGTATGGTGAAGAAGCATAGGGTCTTGGTAGATGGCCAGAAGTTGGAAGAGGAGGATTTTTCTATGGATATAGTAGGCTCCATGGGAGCCATGGAAACAACAAACCTTTTTATTGTGGAAAAAATGAGAACAAGGATAAAGAAGAGTAACCACACAATAGCTAAATTGCAATACCAGTTAAATAATGCTAAGAAAAATATTAGAGAAGAGGTGAATAAAATCTCGGAGCAGGCCAGAGTTGTTGAAAGGCAAGAAATTCAATCACTCAAATAAAGCTTGGATGAAATGAACCAGAGGATACAAGCAAGTTAGGTGTAGGTTACACAACAAAAGGAGCTCGTAAAACAACTACATGCCAAGTTAAATTTGACGGAAGGCCAGTTTGTAGACTTCAAGGCTTTCCAGACCCTCTCGCTGGATGCACATACAAATATGGAAGCCGAGAAGGAGAAATTGATTTCCAAAATAGAGATCATCCATAATTACTTTCAAGAGGTAAGAAAATCCCTAGATAATATTATTTTACTAGAAAAGGAGGTTAAAGCAACAAGGAATACCTTCCAGAAAGCAGTTGCATGTTTAGGAAACAGAGAGATGTCGAGAAATCTAAAGCTTTCCGTCACAGAACAAATAAGAGGAGACATCATGCTCAAGGTATGGGAAATAGACATATCCAAAAACAAGAAGATAGTCAAAGAAATCACAGAAGATTGTGAGGGAATCTTTGATTTTTTGGATAAGAAAGCGTTAGGTATTGAAAGAAATAATTGCTCTGAGCCACTGGGGCAGATAAACATTTTGAAACAACAGTTAAACTGCAAAGAGAGATTGAAGGAGATTCAGGTGGAAATTTCACAGTTGAAGGAAATCGATGCCAATTGGCTGGTACAACCCAATTTAAAGTTTCAAATGATTAGGTTTGCTGATAAAGGTTTTGAAGACCAATTTCCAAAGGTCCAAAGAAATTTTTATCTGTTTGAAGCTAAGGATCTTTCGACACCTCCTAGAAATTTTGTTTATTCTCTGGAAAAATGTATTGAATGTATAGCATCAAAGGAGGGAGAGACTTCAACTAAACAGTGACGTAATGTTTGGAAGCTTATACTATTGAAATGATAGACAAACAAAAGTTAATCATGCAATGGTTAAGGTTGCAGTTTTGTAACTATTTTTCTCCTAAAAAGTAGGATATTTCTAACCATCAAGTATTGATGACCTTGTATAAATACAAGGAGTGAAGACTGCAATAGGGATTTTTTCTTCCTCTACAAAGGCATTGTGACAAAGCAATTTTCAAGAGACTCTGAATTAATACAAATGCAGATTGAAGATTCCATATTTTTTCAAGTTTGAGTTATGTGTTCCCCTGTCTTTTCATCTTTCTTTCATATATCTAATTGATGAATGCTTGGCTACAATTTAGTACAACCTCTACTGTGGAAATTATTATTCTTGTTATTTAAATCATTTACAGTTTTTCCTCTGTATCGATTATGAGCAAATAAAAGACCTGTAAATGTTTAGATTTCAATATCATATGCTTCATTAATATTTTTCTTGTTTTATAGTCTTTTGTTACAACATGAGATTCCTCATAAATTGATGCCTCACCTTGTTAATAGATTTATGTTTTTCCTCATATCATGCATGTTTCCTTGCCTTTAAATTTAACTCAGATACAAGAAATGACCTTTAATTGGGTCATCCTATTAATTCGTGTTTTAAAATCATTCTCTTTACATTTTGAAATAGAGATAACGAAGACTAAAAAGAAAACATAGAATTGTATCTCCTTTACTTGTATCCTTCATGATAGTACCAGTTTCAAGGTAGCCTAACATCGAACCTGATCTTTAAGGTCAAACCAACATCACTCTAAATTTATTTAACACTATCTTACAAACAACAAATAACCGGGTTGAGTTAGAATGTTCATGGGAAGCAATTGAGAGAGATATCAACATTCAAGAAAACTGGGAATTTCGACAGAGATAGTTGAGAAACTAACTATAGTTCTTTCCTTTTTATCATTGATTTTTCTATCCTCAACTTCCTCTGTCTTTTTATATGCCTTGATGGTAGACTTTAGAGCCTTAAAGTATAAACTTAGGAACAACATCTTTTTGGTGCCATTGCCAGGGAACAAACAAACAAAGATTTTTCCCTGGGAAGAACGACGTTGACACTTTCCTTCTTTGATAGTGAAAAAAGTTTGAAAACCTTCTAAGGCTAACTTTATATTTCACTTGGCGACTCCACATTTTTTAAACTGGCTCTTAACCAGAAGAACACCAGGAAGAATCCAGATGACAAGCATATTTCGCCTTTTTTCAACCAAGAAAAAATTCTAAAATCAAGAAGATACTTCCAACAGATTGTCTCATTGACAATTAAAAATTATCAACCTAAATTTACACAGTCTGACTCTGAATATCAACACGGTGAATCAAGTATTCACCCCCTTATGGGAAATACTCCACTGATAAAGTTACATCCCCTGAATTAGATTTGGTTCTGCCTATTTTTAAGACCGAAACTTTCTCATCCATTTCCTACACTAGTAGAAAATGAAGATTTGCCTCACTTCCCGTTGAGACCGATTCTCCCTCGCTTTTCGAGGTTCGATTTCCCACCTCTCAAAAATCAAACAATTATCCTATATATCTCGACTCAACTTCTATTGATTCTCCTATATTCTCACCCTCTGGTTCTGAAGGGACCATTCCACATTCCCCAAGATCCTCTTTCTCAAGTTCCCTCCCCATCGATAACCAATTTCTTGAAACCTTTCCTTATAACCCACAAACTTTAACTGCTAAATCCACAATGGCCATGGCTAGATGAGGTGGAGCAGGAGGTGCTTCTGCATGTGGTCCAGGAGGAGGAGCATGCAGCCAAGCACCGCCTCTTCATATATTTGCAAGGGTTGCTGCAAGATATGACCCTCTAGTTCTACTAGTCCCTCTCCATGATTTACCAAAAAATTACATGAAAATCCTGCCCAAGTTCACGGGAGAGGGCGATTTAATGGCAGCTGAGAACCTAAATTTTTTTGATCAATTCGCTAACATTATTGGATTCGAACATGAATATTTTTACTCCATACTCTTGGTTCAAACCTTTAAAGGGCAAGTAAGAACCTGGTTTTGAGGCCTAGAAGCTGAATCTATACCATCATACAATGAACTTGAAAATGATTTTATCAGACAGTGGGGTGAGCGGAAAGACCATCTTTTTTATCTAACCGAATTTGGGGCTCTTCGAAAGAAAAACTCTAAATCAATTCTTGAGTTTACCTAACAATTCAATAAATTGTACAATAAGATCCCAACCGAGGTCAAAACCTCTCAACCTGTAGTGAAAGTGACTTTCGCTGGAGATTTTGACCCTGACTTCGCCTTGTTATTAAGGGAGAGAAGATTAGTAGATCTCACCAAGATGAAAGATGATGCCTTGGAAATCAAATCTAACATGATGGCATCAGGGAAGATGAAAGCCAAATTTGAGACTGGAAACAATGAAATCAGAAGATACAGGGAGCAAGGACAACCCTCTGTATCAGGAAGATCTTTAGAATACAAAATGGATGATATGTCTAGAATCATCAAAGAACTGTCAAATAAAATATTGAGAATGGAACTAGATCAAGATAAGAATGAACATTACCCTAGAAAGGAGTTCAGGAAGAACCCTAATCCTCAAAACCACCAAAAACAAATTAATAATGAAGATCAAAAAATCCAAACCCCTTTTAAAAGCAAAAACTTTATAGGAGGACAAGACTTGGAGGATTTCGAGGAATTAGAAGAGGATATGAACAATCTTGGCGATGACTGCTTACAAGCTTATATAACAAGACATGATTATGACAAGTATTTGACTACAGAGTATAGGACTGGGAGTAACACGAACATCAGTGTTTCGGAAGATTCAACCTATCAGGGAATAACAAATGGTATAATGGCCGAGCTCCACCAGAAGTACAACCTAATACCTAGAAACAAGGTTTCCACAACCGCTCTAGTTAAAAAGATACTATCGAGGGTTGAAACTGACGAAGCGGTTTTAAAAATCACTGAAAAATAGACTGACGGGACTAAGACCACTAACATACAGTCTATTAAAACAAAGACAATGGAAACTACACCCTTAAGCACACAGAAACTAGACACCCCTGTTACCAAAACAAAGGCCCTTCAACCAAGGAAAGCTGAAAGGAAAGGGCTGGAGACTCAAACCATGGAAATCGACAAAAGCATTGGAAGTTTTAATATAGAGAATGAAATCAATAAGATCAAAATCCTTATTCCCCTTGTTGAATTGGCCAAAAACCTGATATACCAAAAACAAATTGCTAAAATGATTAGTTTTTCATAAAATGAAAGTCAGGCCGATGTCATAAACTTAGAAGATGATAATCCTAACACAATTTTCGGCCCACACTTCGAAGGTGCTAGAGATACTGTTGCCCCTTTCTACACCACTCTGACTGTTTTCGACCATCTGCTCCATAACTGCATGTTAGATTCTGGGGCCTCTCACAATGTGATTCCTAAAGAAATCATGGACATACTCGGCCTTGAAATCACCAGGCCTTATTTAGATTTATATTCATTTGATTTGAGGAAAGTCAAGTGTATAGGCATGATAAAGGACTTAGTTGTCAACCTTGCATAGGTACTTGTAAAAAGTGTTTTAATGGATATAGTTGTCGCAGATATACCCCCAAAATACAGCATGCTCTTGTCCTGATCCTTGGGTGCTAAACTTGGAGGTTCCCTCCAACTTGATATGACATACACAACAATTTCCATTTTCAGAGGACAATTCACATGATTGTACAGGGAAACCAGGTTAGCATTTATGGTTAGTGACCCTCTCGGCCCAAATAATTATCTTGTATATATTGCTGATCAAGATTTAGGTAATTTTATATTATCTATAGATGATGCTGTTGATGTGTGTATAGAAGAAAGTTGTATAGGAAATAGAAAAGAAAAAGAACAAATAGAACAAGATGTATATAGCACTGGTGTTTGGAATTTTTTTTTTGATGGTGCCTCATCTTATCTTGAAGCTGGGGATGGAGTAATTTTTTTGGCACCTGATAACCAATTTTTTATCCCTTTCTCTTATAGGCTACAGTGGAACATTGACCACACTAATAACGTATGTGAGTACAAAGCTGTAGTGTTAGGGTTAGAGGCTGCTAGGAGAATGCAAATTAAAAACTTGGAAGTTTTTGGTGATGCAGAGTTGATCGTGAAACAGGTTAATCGCCAATACCAGGCCAAACATCCTAGGTTAAGGTCATATCAAAATTGTGTTTGGGACCTAATTGAATTTTTTTATCCTCTGTTAATATTCACTTCATTCTGAGAACAAAAAATCAACAGGTAGATTCTTTAGCCAAAGCAACTTCAACTTTGGCAGCTCCCATTTCTTTCAAACTAAAATATCATATACAAATGAGACATAGGCCTTCCATACCCAATAACATACAACATTGGCAAGTATTTGAGGATGATGAACAACTTTGAAAGTTTTTAGAAACAGTAGACGAGTTCATCGAAACACATGCTGACCAAGAGAACCAAAATGATCCTATTTGGATCATGCAAGAAGGGGAAGACCCCCAAGAGTTACAGGATAAAACCGCTAATCACCATATTCTTGTTTTAAAAGTTAATCAGATACCCAAGGGAATGATTCCCTTAGAAAGGCTCTTTAATCATGATGACATCCCTTTGAAGATTACCTTACAACCTCAGCCGAAAGAGGTCGAAGATTGCAATATAGGTACCGAAGAGAGTCCTAGATTAGTGAAAGTATCCAGGTACCTGTCTCCTGAAATCAAAAGTAAATATGCTGAGTTGCTTAAAAAATACAAATATGTTTTTGCCTGGTCTTATGACAAGTTGAGAACTTATGATACGACTATCATGGAACATAAAATTATACTAAAACCAGGCGTCAAACCTTTTAGGCAGAAACTCAGGCAGATTAACCCTATCCTATTACCGATGATAGAAAGAGAAGTAAAAAAACTCCTGGATGCTAAAATCATAGTTCCACTATGATAATATGAGTGGGTAGCTAATTTGGTCCCAGTGAGAAAGAAAAACGACGAGATCAGACTGTGTGTCGATTTCAGAAACCTGAATCGATCATCACTCAAAGACAATTACCCATTACCTAAGATGGATCATGTCTTAGAAAAAGTAGTTGGAGCTAACAGAATGTCTATGATTGATGGTTTTTCGGGTTATAATTAGATCACAGTGCATCAAGACGATAAAGAAAAAACTTCTTTCACTACCCCTTGGGATACTTTTATGTATGATAAAATGCTTTTTGGTTTAATGAATGCAAGGGCAACTTTTTAGCAAGCCATGGATATCGATTTCATGAGTGAAATAGATAAGTTCATTGTTATCTATCTTGATGACTTGACTATGTTCTCCAAATATGATGCAAAACATCTAATACACCTTAAACAAACCTTTGAGAAATACCAAAAATTTGGTTTGTCACTCAATCCCAAAAAATCTCATTTCGCAATGCGAGAAGGTAAACTTTTGGGCCATATCATGTCTAAAGATGGAATCAAAATCAATCCAAAAAGGGTTGAGGCAATAGATACTATAAATTTTCCTAGAAATGTAAAAGAAATTCAGTCTTTTTTAGGAAAAATTAATTTCTTGAGGAGATTCATCCCTAACTTTGCTGAAATTGTAAAATTGATAACATATATGCTCAAAAAGGATAGTGAGGTTACATGGACTAGCGAAGCGAAAGCATCATTTCAATGTATCAATAAAGTAATAAGTGAAGCAGCGGTCCTGGCAAGTCTAGATTACACAAAAGAGTTTTTGATTTTTTCTTTTTCTTCAAAACATACTATCACAGCTATATTGTTACAGAAAAACGAGGAAAGTTTTGAGTGGCCTATTGCATTTTTTAGCAAAAGTCTCAGAGATGTTGAGTTGAAATATGATATATTGGAGAAACAGGCTTATGCAATGGTGAAATCTCTCAAGGATTTTAAAACTTACGTGTTACACTCAAAGATCATTGCCTATGTACCCTCTAGCTCTGTTAAAGATATCTTGGTGCAACCAGACAATGATGGAAGAAGAGGCAGGTGGTTAGCTAAGATCCAGGAGTTTGACTTAGAAGTCAAACCAACTAAAATTATCAAAGGTCAGGGTTTGCCAAATTGATTTCCGAATCAAATTTAAAATCACTTGGGATAAATCAACTGCAAGAGAACGAGGGATTTCTGGAAATAGACGAGCTTGATGTCACTGCACCTAAAATCGAAATTCAAGACAAGTTTTCTACTTCAGCTTGGTATCGCGACATCATCCATTACCTACTTATGCTTCAATGTTCGAGTGAGTTAACCCCATCTAAAACTAGGAAGCTAAAGTTACATGCTGTAAAATACTGTATCATAGATGTTAAATTGTATTGGAAAGACCCCTTGGGTTTCCTACTGAGGTGTTTAGTCGAAATTGAAACAAAAGGGGTTATGGATGAATTCCATGTTGGAGTGTGTGGAGGACATCATGCGTGGCGAGCAACATCTTATAAAATCTTAAGATCCGGATACTACTTGCCCAAATTGTTCATAGAAGTGAACACTAAAGTTCTAAATTGTGTCCCTTGTCAGTTGTTCATAGGCAAACAGAAGGTCCCAACTTTGCCCCTAATTCCAGTTAAAATCGAAGCCCCGTTTAGCAATGGGGACTTTATTTCATTGGAGAAATCCATCCTAACTACTACTGATTATTTCACTAAATGGGTGGAAGCTATCCCCACAAGAAATGCAACTGATTCGGTAGTAATCAGTTTTTTGGAAGATAATATTTTATCCATGTTTTTGTCCTCGAAAGATAGTCACTGATAATGCGCAAGCATTTAAGTCAATGGCCATGATAAATTTTTTCCAAAAATATAACATCGTACTAGGACACTCCACAACTTACTATCCACAAGGTAATCGTCTGGCTGAAACATCCAACAAAAGAATGATTACTGTGATAACAAATGTTTTGACTGAAAACAAGAAAGTGTGGCATATCCATTTAAAATATGCTCTATGGGCCAACAAAATAAGTACTAAAAGATCAATTGGGATTTCCCCTTTCCATATGGTATATGGAACTAATGTCATTTTACCAATAAACCTTTCTCTTCCAGTAATGAAACTCTGGTAGGATTCAAATGAAGAACCCAATGACATTACCAGAAGGATAAACCAACTGGTCGAAGTTCAACAAAATAGGGCCGAAGTAAATGAAAGGTTGCAAAAATATCAGGATAAAATGAAGGACTTATTCAATCATAAAGCTAAAGAAAGATAATTCCTCCCTGACGACTTGGTCATAAAATGGGAAGCTAGGAAAGAAGACACTAGAAAACATGGCAAATTCGATCTGATCTGGTTTGGACCATACATGATTTCAACCTTTGAAGGAAAAAATGCTAGGTTATTGGAAAACTTGGATGGAGAAATTCTCAATTCCCTTGTAAATGGGCGACATCTTAAACACTTCATGCAATAATTTGTTTATAAATCCTCATTGTACATACCGGTTTGTTTTCATGCTTTTTGTATAGATTCCATTAGAAATAATAATAATAAAAAAAATCAAATAGAGGTTTCTTTCATGACGTTTCCTAATGATTATAATGTTATGTTATTCACAAGGAAAATTTCTCACAAAACAATGGACTTGAGGTACTGAAAGGTGACATGCACAGGTATTCCTATCAAGTATCTCATAATGAAAAAGGTAATGAACGAGTAATCTTTGGGCTAGAAATATAGGATCTAATAAAGGTATGAAATCCCATTTTAAAAAATTTGGGATAAAAGTCCTAAGAAATATGAATAAATAAATCATCGATTCATTTTTTTCGAAATAATAATAATAATAAAAAAAGAAAAATCAATCAAAGAAGTTCTTGAAGTAATAAAAAAGGGGACTTGAGAAAAGGTTATAAAAGCTAATTAAAAAAAAGTCTCTAAGAACAGTCATATGTACACCAGTTTCTTTAAACCCCCCCTTACCCTCCTCTTGACCACAGTAAAAATTCCTTTTCCCATCTGACCATGGAGGTCTAATCATAAAGTTTCTTGACAACATAGGGGTATCGCTTTGGTCGTGAAAACTCTCGAACAAACTTTCAAGAAAAGAGAGAAGGTTATGTTTTTATTTCTTTGACTTTAGCTGGATCAGAAACATGTCTAGGTTAATCCTAACCTTATTAGTTATCCTAACAGGAATAACTGATCGGTTTTGCTCAAGGAAGTTCCCTAGACTAGATGTCAAAAGGTTTTCCTTAAGAATTTCCCTGAAGCCCATGATTTTTGAAGGCAGGTGAGAAGATTAACCTAGAGCTATTTAAATGAGTTGACAGACTTTGTCGTTAAAAAAAAACAAAAAAATGGGGTATTTTCAAACATATATCTTCCCGAGTGTATTGTATACTCATTGATTTCCCCCACTTCAAAAAAAAAAATGAATACAGAAAGATGATGAAAGGAAATTCATTATATTGATTGCCCCCATCTAGTTCAAAGAGATGAAGAAAGGAAATTCATTATATTGATTGCCCTCATCTCAACATTTAAATGCTTGGAAACAATGAAGTGATGAAAGGAAATTCAATGTGGGAAGTCGGATAACTTCATTAGGGTACTGAACAGGCTCACTAGCAGTGAAGCAATATCCTCATATCTAGTAAAAGCTATTGTACATGAGTTACAAAATGCTATGGTAATTTCTCTTCTTTTCGGCTGGATTTTCATCATAGGTTTTTGGGATCTCCTTATCGGACACAACGCAAATACTTACCTTGATGCAAACAGAATCATGTGAAACCTGATAGGATGGTTGATTCAGTTTTGATTATCTTACACAGATTTGAGGTCAGCTTCAGGAGAAGAAATCTATTGAAAATTTGGCTCGAGATAGAATTTTTGTTTTTGAAGAGTTTTCAAGGTTAACATTGAGACCCTAATCTTGTTCGTTTTTTCTCCTAATTTGTCTCACAGAGCCAAATCATTGACTCCATTACCCAATGAAGGCACTTGGTCTATATGTTCTTCTCATCCCACAAGGAGACGACATCCCTAGATGGAGCCTAATGTTGTCACAAAGTTTAATTTTTTCTACCCTTTAAAACTGAAGCTTCATCTTTTCCTAATTCATGGAGCCGCCCTTAGTCCAAAAAAAAAAAGAGGAAGAGTCTTTATTTCCTTTTCGGGTTTCAAAATTTAGTTTTTCTCAAGGTATGATCTTCAACCATCCCATTTTCCCAGTGCCAAAATCTCTAAATCATTTAACATATTAAAAAATTAGAAAAAAGGGGGGGAAGAAACAAATGTTACATTTTCCATTGCTTTCCACAAAGTACTCCTCAATCCATAATGAATTAAACTACTAAACCCAATCATATTTACCTTAGTCTTTCGTGATTCGGGTTTCTTTCTACTAAAGGGTTTTCGAACTCTCAACCTTCGGACTCCTGATCCTCAATTTTCCGAAAAGTAAAAGTAAAAACTAATTATTCACTGATCTTGATTAATTAAAGATTTAATACGAATGATTAGCATCTCACTAATCCCATCGCATACTGTTGATGTCAATATACCTAAGGCCATAGGAGAAACAAGATCTACAGAGCTAGGAAGTCCCATAGCTTCCTTAACCCATTTACAGTCTGCCTTTGGACTCCCACAGATGGGATCCATATGTGTTAGTGATCTCACCCCTATCTCCAGAGATGATATCCCTCCTTTTGATTTATTTTTCAGAAAAAAGAGGAAAGCTATCCTAAAACAAGAGATGTATATGAGAGAGGGGGGTATGGTGAAGAAGCATAGGGTCTTGGTAGATGGCCAGAAGTTGGAAGAGGAGGATTTCTCTATGGAGATAGCAGGCTCCATAGGAGCCATGGAAACAAAAAACCTTTTTACTGTGGGAAACATGAGAACAAGGATAAATAAGAGTAACCACACAATAGCTAAATTGCAAGTCCAGTTAAAGAATCTTGAGAAAAAAATTAGAGAAGAGGTGAATAAAAGCTTAGAGAATGCCAGAGCTGTTGAAAGGCAAGAAATTCAATCACTCAAATCAAGCATGGATGAAATGACCAAAGGATAAAAGAAAGTCAAGTGTAGGTTACTCAACAAAAGGAGCTCGTAAAACAACTACAGGCTAAGTTAAATTTGATAGAAGGCCAGGTTGTAGACTTAAATTCTTTCCAGACCCTCTCGTTGGAAGCACATACAAAGATGGAAGCTGAGCAACAAAAATTGATCTCCAAAATAGAGATCATCCAGAATTACTTTCAAGAGGTAAGAAAAATCCCTTGATAATATTATTTTACTAGAAAAAGAGGTTAAAGTAGTAAGGAATACCTTCCAGAAAGTAGTTGCATGTTCAAGAAACAAAGATATTTCAGGAAATCTAAAGCTTTCTGTCACAGAACAGATAATAGGAGACATCATGCTCAAGGTATGGGAAACAGACATATCCGAAAACAAGAAGATAGTCAAAGAAATCAAAGAAGGATGTGAGGGAATATTTGATTCTTTGGATAAGAAATCCTTAGGTATTGAAAGAAATTATTGCTTTGAGCCATTGGGGCAGATAAACATTGTGAAACAACAGTTGAACTACAAAGAGAGCTTGAAGGAGATTCAGGCAGAAATTTCACAGTTGAAGGAAATCGATGCCAACCTAATAGATAGATGGATGGTACAACCCAATTTAAAGTTGAAAATGATCAGGTTTGCTGATAAAGGTTTTGAAGACCAGTTTCCAAAGGTCCAAAGAAAGTTTTATCCATTTGAAGCTAAGGATCTTCCGACACCTCCTAGAAATTTTGTTTATTTTTTGGATAAATGTATTGAATGTATAGCATCAAAGGAGGGAGAGACTTAAACTAAACAATGAAGTATCATTTGGAAGCTTATACTATTGAAATGATAGACAAACAAAAGTTAATCATCCAACGATTAAGGTTGCAGTTTTGTAACTATTTTTCTCCTAAAAAGTAGGATATTGCTAACCATCAAGTATTGATGGCCTTGTATAAATACAAGGAGCGAAGAATGAAATAGGTTTTTTTTTTTCTTTTCTCTACAAAGGCATTGTGATGAAGTAATTTCAAAGAGACTCTGAAATAATACAAATGCATATTGAAGATTCTAGATTTTGTCAAGTCTGAGTTATGTGTTCCCCTGTCTTTTCATCTTTCTTTCATATATCTAATTGATGAATGCTTGGCTACAATTTAGTACAACCTCTACTATGGAAATTATTATTGTTGTTATTTAAATCATTTACAGTTTTTCCTCTATATCAGTTATCATCAGATACAAGACCTGTAAATGTTTAGATTTCAATATCATATGCTTCATTAATATTTTTCTTGTTTCATAGTCTTCTATTACAACGTGAGATTCCTCATAAATTGATGCCTAACCTTGTTAATAACTTTATGTTTTTCCTCATATCATGCATGTTTCCTTTCCTTTAAATTTAACTCATATACAAGAAACAACCTTTCATTGATTCATCCTATTAATTCGTGTTTTAAAATCATTCTCTTTACATTGTGAAATAGAGATAACGAAGCCTAAAAAGAAAACACAGAATTGTATCTCCTTTACTTTTATCCTTCATGACAGTACCGGTTTCAAGGCAGCCTAACATCGAACCCGATCTTTCAGATCAAACCAGTATTGCTCTAAATTTATTTAACACTATCCTACAAACAAAAAATAACCGAGTTAAGTTAGAACGTTCATGGGCAACAATTGAGAGAGATATCAACATTCAGGAAAATTGGGAATTTCAACAGAGACAGTTGAGAAACCAACTATATTTCTCACCTTTTTATCATTGATTTTTCTATCCTCAACTTCCTCTGTCTTTTCAGATGCCTTGACGGTATAATTTAGAGGCTTAAAGTATAAACTCAGGAACACCAAATTACATTGAGGGTGTAGCTAGAAGAAAGGGAAGATAGCCTCCGAGCCTTAGAGAGTAGGCATGTGGTTGTCTCCTAAGAATTTCGTCTTGGCCACTCCCCGGGGAAAGGTAGTTAATGTAAATTGAGAAGGTGGTTGAAACCTTGGCTCAATCCATAAATGGAAGGCATTGAGGGTCTGGAGCAATCAGCTCATGGTACCCCTGCAGACAAGTTTCCCTGTAAGAGCCATGCTGATCTGAGCCCATGTCAGACAAGAGACCACATGCACAGTCTGCAAAAAAATCATGCACACATAAATATTTGAATGTAATGATTCGAACACTCCTCTGTTGTCAGTGATGAGTGGATCTGAGTATAAAGGAGTCATTTTGATACTTTGTAAGGGGTCAACTGGTTGAGCAGAGCTTCCATTTTGTAATATGTTTTAACACCAGAGATGTGCCTAGTTATGTAAGAGATTTGAGACTTTCAGTTAATAGAAGTCAATTTCTTTTCATCTCTATGTAAACATTGTGTTAAGACACTCAGAATTGGAGGATCTAGTCAAGGGTTGTCATGCTGTTGTAATGTAGGTTTGATTACACTAGCATAGTGATCCGTTTTAATCAGCCTCCCTTGTTATATTTTTCCCTCTCGCACAGAATGGCATGGAATTGGAGGATCCAATTGAGCTATTGCAGTTGCAAAATGATGGAAGTTTGATCATACTACACCTGTAACTGTGTACTTTGTAGACACATTTCATTGTCTAAAATTTGGTTTCAAGAACATCATCGAGCCTGATTTTTCCCCTCGAAACTACTGGAAAGCCGGATGCCCATAGAAGTTTCATTTGTCTTCTTGCCAATTCTTCCCTCTACTCGCTTTTAAACTCAACTCTCTAGATGAAGTTAATGTGGCCCTCACTTCCCTATGCATTTATTGTCCGTTTCTGTGTTGTAACATCATTCTGGTGTTGATTTTTTTCCATTGACCTCCAAAATTTTAAACCAGCAAACACTGATGGGTATCAGGCTTACCTCTGTTGCAATCCAGAGGTGACTTTTGGTGCTAACATTTCTGGCACAGTTGTCGGGGACAAAATTGAAGATTTTCCCTGGGTAGAATGACAATGAAATTTTGATTCTAAAGGTGTATCAGGAATCTGAACCTTTAAATATTTCAACTGTGCACTTGGAGACTCCACTGATCTGACCTCACTGTTTCAGTTGTGGTTGCCTCTAACATGCTTGAAAGATGACCTAGAAAAGTTTTCTCAAGAATGTTTTTAGTAGCTGCTTTATCAGCCTGAGAAGTTCCTTGGGAGATCAACAACGATTAGATCTGGCCTTTGATGGTGAAAAGAGACCAGAAAAATTCAAAGCTGCACATATTTCACCTAGCAACTCCATGGTTGAAGAATCCATTGGCGACTCCATTGGTTTGATATGGACAAAATCTTGGCTTAGAGGTTTGCTCCTTTTAAATTTTCTGTTGTTCCTGGTTTTCCTAATGTTGTCCCTACTATTGATGAATGGGGTGATTATTTTCCCATATTTAGAGGGCATGTAGAGGACAACCCTGCTCAGCATCTCCATGAGTTTCATGAACTCATGCATTAATGGGATAAACATCACAAGGATGTATTATTAAAAATGTTCATGTTCTCATTAGTAGGGGATGCTCATAAATGGTATCATTCTCTACCCCCTGCTAGCATCTTCTCCCTGAGAGAGTTTCATGCAACCTTCAGTAGGCACCGTCAAAGGCATTATTCCTATGAGTTAATCTATCATAATTGTTGTGAGGAATATGAAGGTCATGATCAAGATGTGGCTGTCTTATGAAAGCTGGAAGGATGAGGACCATGAAGAGGAGGATGCTCTGGGTGAGTTGATAGAGCTGGTGGAATATCTCTCTATAGAGATAGAAGAGTTGAAGTCAGATCATGAATGTTTCCTTTTTGAAGAAAATACAAAGGATTTTCCATTTCTTGAAGATGTTGTTCTTGGCGGCCCTAACGATGAGGGTAGTATTCAAGATCCCATGGTGGTAGAGACATTAGTTTCTGCCCCTCATAAGCCTGTTGTCTTGGTTTTAAAGGAACGAGCCATTGTGGAGGGGGATTATTCTCTTTTTCTTCATGAGATTTCCCATGATGTGTTTACATTTGGGACTAAAAAGAAGGATCGGGAGGTCGTTCCACTTTGGCCTGTTGTCCCTAGCTTTGAGGATTATTCAGACGAAGAGCAGCGGAGCTCCACATCATAGTTCATCGACCAGAGAAACAATGAACCTGTATATGACAGCTACGAGTCAGATTCCAAGCTAGATGTGTAGGATTTCCAAGAGCATGCAACTAAGCCCTGTCCTCTATTCATTAGTGAAGATTTTCATGAGGAAATTATCCATCCTGAGCAACATGATGAAGAGCAGATTTTCCCCTCGGGTATTTTTTATGATGATTACGATTCTGACCCTTGGGAGAGCCAAGAAGAAGAACCAAAAGATATAGAGGAGCGATTTATTTCCTGTTCAGGACCTATTAATGAGTAGCCATCACCTGAGATCAATCAACCTGTATCGACTGTTCACCCTCTTGGGCCTACCAGAGACATTCAACGATGTGTGAGCACTCGCAGAGCATATCAGGCTACATGTTACAATTTTTCCAGGATCTTCAACCCATTCTATGAGCCTATCAACGAGTACATGGAGTGGCATTTTCTTCATATCTTGGAGCCACCCATTTTGATCTGAATTTCATCCCTTGGAGAGAAGCTGAAAGATGTAACCATTCTACTATCATGGTTGCATCATCTGTTAGCAATCATTGAAAAAGCCAAGGAGATTCCAGTTTGGAAGTTGCTTGAATGGCTATGGTGGAAATTTTCTTTCACCTAGCACCATCTAGAATCTTATTAGTTTAGGTATGTACATAAATAAGCTCTTAGGATCCCTTGTTAGTTTGTTTTCATTTTATTTTTCGGGATGTATTTTTCAGTAGGATGTTTTGGGGCTCGAATCCATAGCCCAATGCTTAAGGCGACTCGAACTACTTGTTCTTGGCAGCTCGTAGGGAGCATGCCATCCCCTGTGGAGCTAAATGTTATCACTAATACTTGTCACGGGAAAAAAAGTATCTAGGTCTATGGCCTGCATAAGAAGAGTCCAAGTGCAACATGCATAAAAATTCATTTCGGGCTCAAAATACAAGCAGGTAGGCGGCTTTAGTTTTCAATGGTGAGGATCCATCGATGGATCAGATCGATGAGCATTGGGTAGTCGGGGCCATGAATTTTCCTAAATATTAGTGCCAGGGCAGAGGCCCAAGATCAAAGGTCAAGCAAAGAATTAATATGGGTCGTAGATATTGAGGAGACAGGTGGAAATCATCCGAAGTTTCATAGAATTGACTATCGAGAGTTTTGAAATGAGGCAAGGGATTATCCCTGATGGCCAAAGTCATGAATAGATCTGTTCCATCCATCAGGGAGGACACATGGCATAGGATCCAGGCCAAAGGGAAAGTCTTCTCAGGAGTGCCTATGGTAGATGGTCCCACAATTAAAGGAAAGATCTAAGTCATACAACTAGCAGAGCACGTGGCAGCAGATAAATGATTTCACTGTTTCATGGATCAGGACATTGGAGATCAAGAGGAGTGAAAACTCCCAAAATGTGAAATCCTAGAATGCCTTGGGAAGTTTGGGCCCATGGTCATAGCCCCTGGTCGCATGGAAAATAAGTCCAATAAAGAAGGTTGGCTCCCATCGTGTAGAGCTAGCGACTTGGGGCCTTCGAGGAATCATCCTGGGCAACAATTTTAAGGCAAATCCAACCGTTGATCCGGGTGGGCAACTTTGTAAAATCACATGTAGGGAATTATTAAGCTTAGCATGTGGGAATCCTTGATAACCGAAATGCCGAAACGCGTTTGGAGAGAGGTACCAGGTCATGGCTCTAGGTTACATTGAGGGTGGAGCCAGAAGAAAGGGAAGCTAGCCTCTGAGCCTTAGAGAGCAGGCATGTGGTTGTTTCCTGAGCATTTCATCTCGACCACTCCCCGAGGAAAGGAAGTTAATATAAATTGAGCAGGTGGTTGAAACCTCGGCTCAATCCATAAATGGAAGGCATGGAGGTTTTGGAGCAGTCAAATCGTGGTACCCCTGTGGACAGGTTTCCTTGCAAGAACCATGTCAATCTAAGCCCATGTAAGAAAAGAGACTGCGTGCACAGTTTGCAAAAAATTCATGCACATGTAAATATTTGAATGTAATGACTCAACCACTCCTCTACTGTCAGTGGCAAGTGGCTTTGAGTATATAGGAGTCATTTTGATACTTTGTAAGGGGTCAACTGGTTGAGCAGAGCTCCCATTTTTGTAATATGTTTTAACACTAGAGTTGTGCCTGTTTATGTAAGAGATTTGAGATTGTCAGTTAATAGAAGTCAGTTTCTTTCCATCTCTCTGTAAACACTATGTTAAGACACTCGAAATTGGAGGATCCATTCGAGGGTTGTCATGCTGTTGTAATGTAGGTTTGATTACACTAGAATAGTGACAAAATTTAATAATAATAATAATAATCTATTTTTAAGGTCACGACCAAGCCACACCAAATTGGTGTATGAGACCCCCTTGTTTGTGGGACAAGGGACCCCCTCCGCCAAATGATTTGATTGGTAAAGTTGAGTTGTTGCAGTTGCAGGATGATGGAAGTTTGACCATACTGCAACTGTAACTGTGTCCTTTCTAGACACATTTCAGTGTCTGAACTCTAGTTTCAAGAACATCATCGAGCCTGAGTTTTCCCTTCGAAGCTGCTAGAAAGCCGGGTGCCCATAACATTTTTGTTTGTATTCTCACCAAGTCTTCCCTCTACTCACTTTTAAAATCAACTCACTAGCTGAAGTTAATGTGGCCCTCACTTCCCTGTGCATTTCTTGTCCGGTTCCATGTTGTAACATCATTCTAGTGTCGAGTTTTGTCCATTGACCTCCAACCTTTTAAACCAACAACCAAAAAACACTAATGGGTATCAGGCTTAGCTTTGCCGCAATCTAGAGGTGACTTCTGGTGCTAACACTCCTGGATCCCAAACTTTCCCTTGGATCTGTCCTCTTTCTCCTCTCCAGCTATGATGTTGCTGCTGATTCTTCTTCTGTTTCTTCCCTACTGCTATGGCATGATCTCTTCTATTCATCTCCCCTTTGCTGACTTCTTCTACTGACCTCAAAATTAGCTTCTTGATCTCCTCTATCACCCTGTCCATTTGCTCCAATGGATGGTTATCTTTATGTAGTATTCTCACCTGCACTTCCTTATCAATGGGTAGATCATCTTGAACCCCCATATCATTTTCATATTCTTTTGTGGCATTATCTTGCCACCCTACTGTAGGATCCAGTTCTGAAGTCTCATTACCGATCTACTGCTCAACTTCCTCCTTTGTCAGATTAGCCTCTGTCAGCTCCTCTTGTGCTGGCATATCTCCAACTCCCTCCAACCATTCCTCTGGCTGTTATGCTCCTCCATCTGCTTCCAACTTGACTTGTCAGATGTGAAACATTTACACCGTTACCCTTCTCTCTAGGGCTTCTAATTCCTCATACAGCTCAACAAAATCCATGCTATCTGTTTCCTCTTCTGCTGCAGACTCTAGTGCTACAACCATCTCTTGTTCATCTTCCTGGATGAAAATTTTGAGCCATTATGATGAATGCTCTTCTCCTTCTGCTGGGGTAGACATCAGTGTTTGCTCCATTTCTTCCTCTTTGACAATTTATGCTGGTTGTCTTTATTCTTCTGTTGCTGCACTTTCGTCATGTGCAGTGTCCTTTACTTGGCTGTTTAGTAGGAATTCTTTGATCCATCCAATAATCAAAATTCTCCTTTGATCCTCTTATTTGATGGTGAAAGTAATTAACTTCTCATCATCTTCATTCACATGGTCTTCAAATCCACATGAATCTTCACCTATCAACACTCCTTGGTGACGTGAATCCATTTCTGAGCTTCTGAGACTTTCCGATAGTCTTGTTTCTTTCCCCTTACCAACCTAGAAATTTGGGACTTCTCTTCTGCCCATATGGCAGTATATGAGATCAACTGATTCCGTCTCATTGCCCACCTGGAAAATTGAAATTTCAACACTTATCCTTTGGCAGTATATGAGATATTCCACTGATCTCTTCCTATTTCCCACCTCGTAACTCAAAAGTCCATTTCTGCCCACTTGGCAATTTATGAGATCTTCATCTGATATCACCTCCTCCTCATCATTAAGGTGTGTCCCAATTTCTGGTTCACACATGTAAATCTATTCCTCCTCTGTGTCACTAAGGTTTTCTAATTTTCTCAGGCAGCTTCTCAACTCTTGTTGCTTCTTTTTGGCCAAAAAATTTTGAACATGCCAATTTGCCTTCCTGTTCAGAGGACATTCGTACCTCCAGTGTACCTTTGCCTCTTGCTACATCTTCAATGCTAGCTGTTCCATCCTTTCTCTTATCTCATTAAGCTCCAGATCCATATCTGGATTGAATTTCTACTTGCATCCTTCTATTTGACCACACTCATGGCCTTCAATAGCCATTTCCACTTTCTACCTACCCTCCTAGAAAGCCTATGGATCACTCTACATCCGAGAGTATCTCCATATTCTCTCACATCTCACCTGGATTTTTAAATTTTTGCTGCTACGCACATGCAACAACCTTCTTACAAAGCACCAATACTCTGACTTCCTTTCACCTATTGTCTACAAGAAATTTTGAACCTCTGATATCATCTAATGTTACCAGATCATCTCCTTTCACCGTATCTCTCTTGTTTGCTGTTTGCAAAAAAAATAACAACCTCCTCCTCTTTCTCTTTCGCTTGAAATCTATAGATGAAAATCACCTCTGATACCACCTGGTATCAGAGTATATCCTGTCACCATCTCTCCCTTTTCTTGCTGTCTACAAGAAAAATTATGGATTTGATACCACCTAATGTAGCCCCCATCCCCTCCTGGGGTTCTGCGACCTCCTGGTCTAAGATATTTATTTCTTTTGATTTGTATCAACTCTTTGGGCTCCTGATTGAACCCAAAACCAATTATACACAAACCCCTTTTCTCCCTTAGGTACAGGTCCTATGATACCCACACCCTTTGTTTGCATGCTCTAGGTGCTCTTCAATTTGTGGGCACTAGCTCCTTTTCACTAACCCCTTCCTACATACACCCCTGGGCTATGGCCTTGCACAAATGTGTGATTGTGGGTGCAAGCAAGAGTGTCTTTGGACCAACCCTCTTTTCACCCCACAATTCACCTCCAGCTGCCACATATACCTTTGTTAAAATCGTGGTTGAAATTGCAGCCCGCTCAAGAAAAATTAATGTCCGAGCATGTCCTGGCCCCACAATCTTTCCCGTCTGTTGATCTCTCGCTTTCAGATATGATCTATGATCTATGACTACTATCAAATCCCCTTTCCCACCTTCTTCTTCCTTCTTCCATGTGCGATCCCAGATCTCCATGTTTTGTCGACATGTAGCTCCCTCCCAAATCAACGGTTGTGGATGATTCCGGCTTTTCGGCCTTTAGGAGTTCCAACTCTCAACCTTTTCTTTTCCCCGTGTGATAATCTTCTGGAGTAGAATATCTATTGACACCTTTCCCCCTTAATCT
>JASDQU010438251.1:126318-138794 GCA_032191745.1 Picea mariana
CCTTAACTTTAACAACAAGAGACTATCATTTTCATCAAACTTTACTTTAGTCTCACATGACTAATTCTGGATTAGTCAACAACCCCAACTTGCAATAATCATAAATATCTAAAAATGGTACACAATATTCTTCAATGTCTTTTATATCATTCCTCCATATTTCACTACTTGGAACCTCTCAGAAAAGGAGTTATAGAAAAAATGGCATACCTTGTTGAATTTTGTCTTATTCTAGAGAGTGAACTTGTAGAGCATGCCCTACATGAAATATTCGTTGTATAGATCTAAAATGGGTACACATAATTCTACAGACCATACTCTAACCAATACATTTGGTCTTACTAAATTTGGATCTATTATGAAGAAGTTGTGACGTTTTTACCCGAAACACCTATTTTAGACTAGTTTCAGGACTAGCCATAAACCATATTTTCCACGGAGTGTAACTCCAAAAATACAACGACCCACAAGCTAAAATTTGTATCACAACTACTTGGATATGTTTCCTCAATGGCCTCCCAATTTCATGGTCTGAATCATTCTAGAAAAAAAAGTTATTGTGAAAATGGTGAGATAACCTGTAAATAACATACCTTAGAAAGCATCATCAAAAGAATTTATCCTCCCTTGAATTTCATCCTTCTTTACTTCACCTTCCCTCTGAAATTCGGCTTAGATATCCTTTGGTTACCTCAGTCACTTGTATATATTCAATATGCTCAAGTGTGATTAAAATGAGATACCCTTGCCTCTTATTTATACTTTCATGTAGATTCCTCAAGGGGTTACCTTCTAACCATCTTAACCCACTTTTCTTATTTTAGGGCTAACCCACTTCTAACCACTTGTCCGCTTAGTGATTTCTCCATTAACTTTATTATTTAAATAATTTCTTTTGTATCCACTTTGACTTATAGTACACTCATCAGTTCACTTTATTATTTAAATTACCTTCTAACCATCTTAACCCACTTTCCTTATTTTAGGGTTGTTGGCATAGGGGCAAACCCAAGGTTCAACTCTAACAGTGCACCAACAAGCCTTAACTACTAGCCCTTTCGGAAACACCTACGAAGCAGATGCAGTCTCACATGAAGTAGAGATAGGGGGTTGCAGGACACAGGTGTCTACAACCAGAAGGAATGCAAGTGGATTCAAAACAATATCACACAACAGCTAGCTCTAGATCCTCTCTATCACTCTTAACCTCACCTCGTAGTTATGTTCTCAAATCTAACTCAGTAATCACAATAACAACATATTAAATGACAAAGAACACAACATCAATCACACATAACACAATATATACGTGGTTCACCCTCTCTCTAGGTCTACGTCCATAGAACTGTGCTTTATAATATATTGAGATGAAAGCATGCAATTCTATCTGCACACTTAGCTACAGATCTCTCTTCTTCTCTCTCTTTCTCTCCCCGTCCCTGCACACCCAGTTGTAGGGTTGATCTTTGCACCTACTTGAAGATATTACAATACAATAATTCTCTCACCCAACACTTCTCTCTCCCAATACAGTAACAATAAATCGTGCTCAACAGCTTAAACAAGCATATCCTCTAACTACCAACAACAATTGATCAATGACCAACCCCATCCAACTCATCTAGTTCTTTATTTATACATTACATTGACTCTCGGACAACCTTAGACTGAAACCTAGGTGTCAAAACCCTAGATGCTAAAATCCTAGGTGTCTAAAACCCTAGGTCAAATTGACCCATTTTTTCAAGGTTTCGCTAGCATGTCTTTCCTTCTTTCCCGCGCGGTGATCCAATGCATTCATTGGTCTCTTTATTCACTTTATGTGTTATCCATGATCCATCTTCCTTGCTGATATGTCTTTCACAACCTTCTCGTCCAATGGCTAGCTTTCCCATACTTCACTCCTTCTTTTCTTCTCCTTTGACCCACTTCGACCCAATCTCAGTCAATGTGCCTTCCGCGTAGTTCGTAACTTCGCCTTCCTTCTTCCTTGTTCTTCACTTTCTTCCTTATTCCATACCCAAGGGACAACAGGCCCCCAACACTCACCTGTGACTCATCCTGAGTCACTGCAATACTGAACTTCTCTGTTTTACTTTGACTTGCTTTCTATTCTGTCCCTCCCTATCATGTGCAAACTGTCTTTTCTGTGTCTGGTACCCAGTTTCAACCACACCTGGTACCTAGACCCTTTTTCTTATTCTTTTTACTGAGATTTGTGAGGAAGTTGGTTGTCATAATATAATTTGAACCGACTCCCATTCACTAAACCTTCCTTCCACTCTCCATTCAGTGTCTTCAACTGCGCATCTCGTCCTTTTGTAACATATGCAACCTCAAATGGCCCAAGACAATGTGTTCTGAACTTCCCTAGATGCTTCATAAACTTGTTGTCATATACCAATACCAAATCTCCTTGCTTGAACATATTCTTCTTGATATGTTTTTCATGGTAGGCCTTCTCTCATTCCTTCTGTACCTACTAATGAAATCCTGCAATAAGTTTGTCTTCTTCAAGTTTGACCAACTACGCAAGACTCTCTTGAATAGCGCTAGTGTCATCCATATATGTAAATGCTGAGATCCTTAGGCTAGGAACCAAATTTTCCATGGGTACCACTACTTCTAGGCCATACACTAATTTAAATGGAGTCTACATTGTCAGCTTCTTGCAAGTAGTTTTGTATGCCCATAATACTGTTGGCACTCTCAAATCCTAGTCATCCCTGTTCACACTACAAATTTTCGTCAGCGTTGTTTCCAAGATTTTATTGAAAGCTTCGACCATCCCATTCGCCTATGGATGGTAAGGTTTACTCTTTTGATGGTGAACTTCAAATTCTTAAGTTAAGGCTTCAATAGTCTTATTAATAAAATGTGTACCTTGATCGCTCATAAGGATCTTTGGGCATCCAAAACTGGTTATGATATCATCAAATATAAATTGTGTAGTTGTAGTTTCACTATAGTCTTTAACTACTTTTGCTAATTCCCATCTGGTCAAGTAGTCTATCGCAATGATGATGTAGCGGGCTCCTATGTGCTTCCTTGGTGGGTTGATAGGTCCCATGAAATCAATGGCCCATTTCTCAAATGCTTGTAAGGTTAACTAAGGTGATAAGGGAATCTCATCTCTTCTAGAAGGTTTCCCAACTCTCTAGCATACATCGTAGGCCTTGTAGTATTCCTTAGCATCCTTATGTAGAGTAAGCCACCAGAGGTCAGCTCTAAGAATCTTCTGCCCTATTTCTTTCCCTGCATAGTGTCCTTCTACGATGCCCTCATGTGCTTCTGCGAGGATCAATGGTCTCTCTATCTCTACAACACATCTCCTCAAGATATCATCAGGCCTCATCTTGTATAGATGTCCAACTCTAAGTGAAAAGTATGCAGCGTGCACTACCAGTTTTTTCTTCTAGATAATTGTTTAATCACTAGGTGCCATTCCCGTAGATAGGAACTGGAATATCTCTGCGAAGTGATCATCAACTCTTATAATGGCTAGCAGTTGTACATATGGTAGTGTATCCTCCAAGCTATTTGGTTCTTCTCCATGCTCTAACCTAGACAAGTGCTCAGGCCCCTTATTCATTCTCCCTGGCTTGACCATGATTTCAAAATCATATTCTATAAATAACAACATCCATCTACAGATTCTCCCCCCCAACACTGGCTTGTTGACTATGTATTTCAATGCAGAGTGGTTAGTGAACATCTTGAAATGTCCTCCCAGCAAGTAGTGTCAGAATTTTTGTAGCACATACACCATAGCTAGTCCTTCTCTCTCAGTGGTGGTGTAATTTATCTCAGCTGTAGAAATCTTCCTGCTAGAAAAGGCTAATGGGTGGTCGATATCTCTTGCTCCTAGTTGTGATAATATTGCTCCTAATGCAATGGATGAGGCATCGACATGCACATGGAATTCCTTTCTCCGGTCATGGAAAACCAAGATGGGTGCCATAACCATTTTTTGTTTTAGTGTGTCGAAGCTCTGCTGACATTCTTCTATCCATTGAAAGTGACAATCCTTCTTTAACAAATTATCCATTGGTGTTGTTATATGTGCATAGCCTTTAATGAACTTCCTGTAGTATCCTTTATGTCCCAGCGCAGTGCGCAACTGTCTCACTGAAGTAGGGGGAGGTATATCAACAATAATGGCGATCTTATAAGGATCTACTGGTAACCCATGCTTACCTACAATATGTCCTAGCAATACTCCAAAAGGTGATAACAAAATGCACTTTTTCGGGTTCAGGGAAATCTGGCATTGCCTTGACTTATCCAACATTAGTCTTAAACACTCAATGTGATCTTTTAATAAGATGAAAACAGTCCAATCATCAAAATATTCTTCTAAGAATTTATGTAAAAACTCCTTGAATGCTTCGACCACCACCCTAGAAAATATGGTTGGTGCATTCTTTAGTCCAAAGGGATCACTATATACTGGAAAGATCCTCATTTTGTTGTAAATGTGGTCTTGTGTCAATCTTCCTTGGAAATCTTGATCTGATGGTACCCTGAAAATCCATCTGTGAAGGAGTAGACTTCATGTCCTCCAACATTATCTAACACTTCATCAGTGAATGGTGTAGGAAAGGGATCATGTAAGCATGCATCGTTTAGTTTCCTCAAGCCTACACAGATCTCGATCTCTCTTATTTTCTTGTCTTGGACCACCATAGGGTTGATCCATTCTAATTCTTTGACAAGTTCTATGATTCCTACTTCCAACATTATGTCTAGTTCAATCCTAACCTTCTTATTATATTTAGGATTCAATCTATAGGGTCTCTGCTTGATTGGTCTCGCATCTAGCTTCAAGGGAATCTCCATCTCCCCCATGGGCCCTTTAATACCCTTCATATCTTTGAACTTGGTTGGAAACAAGTCCTGATATTCATGTAGTAATTATGTGATGTTTTCAACAGTAGCCTCATCCCAGTAATCTCCAACATTTGATAGTTTGGGTGTTTCCTCCATTCCTATATTGACTTTCTTGATTTTAATGGGCTTCCCAATGAAAGGTAGTTCGACCCCAGGTCCCTCTATGTCTCTTTGTCCCTTAGTTTCTGTGATGTTCACATTCCTAGGATCATCGTCGTCATCAACATTTATATTGTAACAAACCTGTAATTTTTGGAAAGGTGCAGTCCATTCCTCTTCTTTTTTCTCTACAGGGAAGTTAGGTACCTCCTCAAAAATGTTCTACCTTATAACTTGTAATGCTTGATCGACTGTAGGATGTTGAAATTCAAACAAAAATGTAGTGATAAAGTTATGAGTCATACCGTGCCAATCTGAAGTGGTGAGGCGTAGTTCATCTTGTAGATACCATTTGATAGGTGTTGTAGCCAACGTGTTAATGCACTTTTGCACCCACTGTTCCTAAGGAATATTGCTCCAGGATTCCTCGCATATTCGCACATGGTCTTTCGGGAAGCTCTAACTTGTATATCGAACTTTGCACCCTTCTATGTTGTCTGAGAATCGTGTTGTCATCAAAGTGCGACATTGTACCCATTACACAATGTTCTTCTTATGTGTTCCCCACCATCTCGCTGGAGTAGCTTTCAATGCTTCATCCAGTGCCAACAACCTTTCTTGTGCTAGTACAATTTCTTCAAATTCCAATAAAAATGTTTCTAAATGATTCAAACCATAAAATGTGGGTACGTTACTTACTTCTGTGTCAATCCAGTGAACTTCCCTGGTCAATCTGGCAGATCTCCACACAAAAAATTCATACATCTTATTCTGCCAGTTCTCCAGTGCTTCTTCTGAGTCTGATGAGCATGCACTCTCACTTTGCTAGCTCAAGTTCCTGTCTGTTGTAGTATTGATGTAATCCTGTTGTCTTGTTGTCAATTTGTAAATATTCTCTAATTCATATGTGCAGTCTTCTTCTCTTATTGGCTCTCTGTACCTACGACCTTCGTTAAGATCCAGAGATGCAATGACCCTAAGGCCATTACCCTCGAATTTCATTCTCCACTTATTTAGATCAACAACAGTCGAGTTGTTAAAGGCCCAATCAAAACCTAACAATGCGGGATAAGGGAAGCTCTCATCCACAATCTCGATGACTTCAAAGTCTACAAATGTTCTTACCCCGTTGATGTCTACAGGGACATGTTCCAATATTCCAAAAGGACTCACCACCTGCTGATTAGCCATTCTGAGTCTGATAGGGGAGTAAATCAACTTTGGTTTCCCCATCAATTCCCAGGTCTGCTTTGTCATGACATTGACCTCTGATCCCAAGTCAAGGACCACATAATCTATATCATAGTCCCCAATTTGAACATTCAGGTGTAGCTCCTTATTTTTCCTTCTATTCCTTGACACTTGGTTCACAGCCCTATTCATCATAGGGTCCACTATTCCTATCTCATACTGATTTATGAGGTGTTGTAGTTCTTGTACAACCTTCCCATCTTTAATTACAACAATAAATCCTACAATCTTACTTACCTCTTTTCTATTTCCTAGTGAGGCAAACTGATCAAATGCCAGAGACATTCCACATTATTTCACTTCTGTTTGTGCCTTCGATGAAGAGCCCCATGCTCCTCCAAATTCTCTTTGAGCCTCCTCAAATGTCTCCTTATCCCTCCTCAGATCGAACGACTGTGTCTTCTTTGCATCTCTTCTAAACCTTGATCCATCTGTACTCTTCACTGGAGTCACTTTGTCTTCTCCTATAGAAGTTCCTCCTCTTGTGATAACAACAACTCTGGGGTCCTCTCCACAAGGTTTAGCTGATATCAGTTGTACTTGTGGGTTCCCACCCTGGCCGAAAATGCTGGACATTCCTTAATAACATGTTTGAATGAGTTGCAATAGCTGCATGTGGTACAAGGGTTCTGACAGTCCCTTGCCAAGTGTCCTAGCTACGTGCAGTTGTAACAGATGATTTGTCCTTGACCTTGACCCATACCTCCTCCTCTTCCTCTTCCTCAAAATCCACCACGAGGGTTGAATTTTCCTCTTCCTAGGGAATTATACTGCACAGTGTTTCCTTCTTGATGTACTTCACCTTGAATTTTGTATATATCCTATGACCTTTCATGCATGAGATCATAATCTCTACAATCCCTATCATCATGCCCCACCGACTTACAGAACGTGCAATACAGATTTTTGGGTGTCTGGACATATTTTTGAAAATAGTAACATTCACCAGGGCAATGTCGATTTCTACATGCCTCGCACTAGGGTAGGGTAACTTGCTTCAAAGGGCTCAGAGCTCCAGAGGCCATGTACTCATGAAATAGGGGTCAGTACTCCTTATCATGTCCCTCTGATTTGCATCTGACACACCAGATGTCTTCTCTTTTATATTTTCCTTTTTCCTTCTTCATATCTTTGACCTGCAATGATAAGCTAGTTAGCTGACTCAAAATTTGACTTATATTTGACTTCATGGTGATCTCCAATGCCTCAACCTGCGAAGTAATCTTTTGTTGCATTAGAGGAACTTTTATGTGTGGAAAGAGGGAAACAATGAACCATTATTTGTTCTGTTCATCTGGAATCCAAAAACTCAAATGGCCTGTCAAGGTATTAAACCTCTGATCAAACTCCCAAACAAGTTCAACTACTCTCTGCTTTATTTCCTTTAGCTATTTGATGCATTGTGACTCCGACCTAGGCTTCTTGAATTTGGCAATCAACACGGTCTTGATTTCATTCATTGGTTTAGGCTGTACAACTCCTTTAACAAACTTCATGTACCAACTCAGTGCATGGTCTCTCAGGGTAGTACTAAACTAAGCTCTCATAATATTTTCATTAGTGATATTTTTAATGCTCCATACAGCTTCGCATAGAAACTAATGTTGATCAGGATCTTCAGATCCATCTCCTCTAAAGGTGGGTAGCCTCATCTCATCTACCATAGATCTTCCTAGACTTCCTGACTGAATAGGTATTGAACTGCTTGTAGCATTGCTCTGATTGCTTTGATAACTTAGGTTACTCTGGTTACTTACTGCTTCTAAAATAACAGAAGGAGTGGTAGTACTTCTATGATAGGCGCAGTCCCTGAAGTCTCTGATTCTTATCGGCGAGGTTCTTTAGTATTTCCTTCATCTGTCCTAGCGGACTCTGAATACTCCTCGTTCAATAGCTCTTCTTCCTCCCCACTGTAGAATCCTTCGTCCTATACCAGTGGCTCGTTATTCTCCTCAAATAGGTTCACCAGAGAGACTTCTCTAAACGATCTCCCACTATACGTTTGTCTAACCTCTGTGTCACTATCATTGTCTGAATTTTTGAACATTAGCTTTTCGATCCAACCAACTACTATATCTTCAAGATGTTATTCTCATGCAATAGTATCTTGATCTTCAACTTTAAAAAGTGTAAAAATTTTCCTCGAGGTCCCTTAAAGAAATACCTCTCTGCTTGGTTATATGATTCTACTTTGTCAACAACAAACTCAGTAATATACCCTCCAATGGTGCTATCAAACCAGTGATCTACTTCTCTTGACACGACGTTGTCAACTCTCTCGACCTTCTTGACCAGCATCGCCATCCAAACCACAGGTGGTCTAAGTCTGATCTCAAACTGAGTATCTGTTAATCTGGCTAGCCACTCATATAGATTTTGATGAATCCCTCCAAAGAAGATATCATGTATATCAGTAAGCATATATCTTCCCAACCAATCCTCTGTACTAATATTAGGGTTCTTATTTTGTGCTTCGACGAAGTCTCTCTCCTGTTCTTCTATCCACTTCTGAATATCTGTCTTCGATGGAAACCACCTTGACATTCCCTCAAGAATATTTTGGTCCTGATAATGGAACCATTTGTTGGCACAGGGGCAGACCGAGGGTTCAACTCTAACAACGCACCAACAAGCCCTAACTACTGGCCCTTTCGGCAACACCTCTGAAGAAGATGCAGTCTCACCCGAAGTAGCAATAGGGAATTGCAGGACACAAGTGTCTTCAACTAGAAGGAATGTAAGTGGATTCAAAGCAATAGCACACAATAACTAGCTCTAGATCCTCTCTATCACTCTTAACCTCACCTCATAGTTATGTTCTTAGATCTAACTCAATAATCATAATAACAACATATTAAATGACAAAGAACACAACATCAATCACACATAACACAAGATATATGTGGTTCACCCTCTCTCTAGGGCTACGTCCACAGAACTGTGCTTTATAATATATTAATATGAAAGCATACAATTCTATTTGTGCACTTAGTTGTATATCTCTCTTCTTCTCTCTCTTTCTCTATCCCGTCCCTGCGCACCCAGCTGCAGGGTTGATATTCGCACCTAGCTGAAGATATTACAATACGAGAATGCTCTCACACAACACTTCTCTCTCCCAATACAGTAACATCAAATTGTGCTCAACATCTTAAACAATCATATCCTCTAATGACCAACAACAACTGACCAATGACCAACCCCACCCAACTCATCTAGGTTTTTATTTATACATTACATTGACTCTCAGACAACCTTAGGCTAAAACCTAGGTGTCAAAACCCTAGATGCTAAAACCCTAGGTCAAATTGACCCATGTTTTCAAGGCTTTTCCAGCCTGTCTTTCCTTCTTTCCCACGAGGTGCTCCAATGCATTCATTGGTCTCTTTATTCTCTTTCTGTGTTGTCCAAAATTCATCTTCCTTGTTGATCTGTCTTTCGCAACATTCTCGTCCAATGGCTATCTTTCCTGTACTTCGCTCCTTATTTTCTTCTCCTTTGACCTACTTCGACCCAATATTATTCAATGTGCCTTCCGTGTAGTTCATAATCTCACCTTCCTTATTCCTTGTTCTTCGCTTTCTTCCTTATTCCATACCCAAGGGCCAGCAAGGACTAACCCACTTCTAACGACTTGTCCACTTAGTAATTTCTCCATTAACTTTATTATTTAAATAATTTCTTTTGTATCCACTTTGACTTATAGTACACTCATCACTTCACTTTATTATTTAAATAATTTCTTATTTGAAACCACTTTGACTACTTTGACCTTTTGGGGTTTCTAGATGACTCATGAGGGTTCTCCAACTTCACATGGCCATAACTCCCTAACCACGAGGAGTTATGTGACGTTCCACATATTAATGGAAATGGAATGACATGTACTATCCATCTAGAATAGTATTTCCTACAAATATATCAAAACTCATACCATTATCCATCAAAAAAACTTGAGTCCATTACCCAAACCTTTTTTCTACCAGAATTCGCTACTAGAATTTCTTCAAGGGTTGAAATCAATGACAACGAACCCAATTAATCAACAATATCCCCCTTTGGCATTTATGGAAATACTTTGATGCAATACTGAATTCATATCACTCATGCTCCCCATGTGACCATCGCTCCCCCTGGAACCATGCCTCGATGCTCTTTCTCCAAGCATTTACCTTTGCATCTGATAAATCTCTCCCCCTTTTTCATCAATGGAAAAGGTATATTTCTATCCGAGGCTGCTCCCCCTCACTAAACTCTTCCTGAAACTGATCTCCCAACCTGAATTTTCCTCTTTATGGTGCTTCCTCGTGTAAATCTAAGATATATAAGATAAGCATTCAATAGCATTCATTTTGGAGTAGAAATTACTCTGAGTCTCTGGCGAAGATACTCAAAGGCTTCCCTTGGAAGAAGTTTTGTAAAGATGTCTGCCACTTGTTCTTTTGTGCCCACATATTCAACTTGGATGTTCTTCTCTGCACCCTGTTCCCATTGAAAGTGATACTTTATTGGAATGTGGTTCGTCTTGGAGTGCATCATCGGGTTCTTTGAGATACTAATGGTGCTTGTATTATCACAATATATTGGAATGGGTTCATCATACTCAACATGTATATCTGTCAAAGTTTGTTTCATCCATAGAACCTGAGTACAACATCATGTTATTGCAATATACTCTGCTTTGGCTATAGATAAAGATACCTATGATTGTTTCTTTCTTATCCAATTCACTAAACACTCACCCAAGTAGAACACTGCTCCACTGATGCTTCGTCGGTCATCAATGCAACCTGCTCGATCTACATTTGTGTAGGAAATAAGTGATAGATCCTTTCCTTTTGGATTTCATAATTCAAACTCTTTTGTTCTTTTGAGATAGTTGAAAATCCTCTTCATTACTAATACATGTGATTATTTTCGTGTTGCTTGAAATCATGCCACTTATCCAACTGCCCGCATTACATCTTGTCTAGATGTTGTCACATATAGTAAGCTACCAATCATTGACCTGTATTGTCTTTGGTATGTAGACTTTGAATCATCATCTTTACTCAACTTGCAATTGGTTTGCATAGGAGTGTTAACTGGTTTTCAATCTTCCATTCTGAACCTCTTTAGAATTTCTTTGATATACTTAGTTTGAGAAATAAAAATTCCTCGGTTGCTTTGACGTATTTGAAGACCCAGAAAGAAGGAAAGTTCCTTGAGTAATGACATTTCAAATTCATTCTGCATATCCTTTGCAAATTTATGTCTTAACCTTGATGTAGAGGTTGTTGTCTGCCCTTCCTTTTCTTGAACCCTTCTTCATCTTTTGCTTATTCTTCGTAAAGTTGTTCCACTGACTCATTTTCTTCTTATTTTAATTCTTATCCACTTGTTTAATCAATTGTTACATTGATTCTTTCCTAAAATTTGTTCAACCTTAGATTGTAACACTTGTATGCTTTCCTTGTACTTGAGTAACCATCAAGTACTCCTTTGTCCACACGAGAGTCAAACTTTCTCATTCTGACATCTTCTCTTTTGATGTAGCATTTTCTTCCAAATACTCTGAAGTGCTTCACATTTTTTGGTCTTCCTTTCCATAGCTCGTAAGGAGTTTTGTCATTGTTGTTTTTGAACATTACTTTGTTTTGAATGTGAACTATTGTATGCACTGCATGTGTCCAGAAATATCTATCAATTTGGAATCCATTAGCATTGTTTGAACCATTTCCTGTGTAATTGTCATCCATTATGATAATATTCCTTTGTCTCTGAACCACTCTCTGAACCAATCTATGAATCCATTCTCTCATCCACTATCATATATATGTCCAAACCTACTAAGTGTTCTTACGAATCCATCTATGTCCATATTATCCAATAATCTACTGCACAATTGTCCATAATGCTTACCCATTTATCACTATACTATCATGAAGTCTTTACTACTACAACTAATTGTACTTCAACTAACTGACTTTTTTGGATCTATCTACTCAAACTTTGCAAGTTTCTCAAAGGATGGTTCTTTGGTCTATCACAGCTACCGCATAGACTCCTCCTGTCTAATATTCATATTACCTGGGAGTCTCTAAGTCAGATGGCTCAGAACAATTCCTGCTCTGATGTGTATTCATCATCATCTTCATTGGTAGATTCATCATTTCTCTAAGCTCTGACTTATTTCTTTCTATATGTGGATTCATCTTTCACTACAATGCTTGAAAGTACAATATCTTGAACATGTT
>JASDQU010438252.1:0-24121 GCA_032191745.1 Picea mariana
GAGAAAATAGTGGCATTGAAATGCGATCTTTCATACATATTATCGCCAACTAAAGAGGGATATCGAAGTTGTCCCTTGCATGACGTCGAACACCCTACATCGGTTCCGACCCCTCATGAAGTTCTTCATAGATAGGCACTTCACTTATATCACTGTGCGCACAGATGAGGACAAAGAAGAGCTTCAATTGTACTACAAGATCATAGAGGAGGACCTTGAAGAGATCATCAAGGACTAGTCTACAGAACTCCTCATCCTCGCAGACCCTGCAGAAATGTCAAACCCTGAAATAATCAATAGTCCTGAGACCACTCATGAAGCAAAGGATCTCTCTGGACCCAGCAGAAGGAAGAAGACTGAAGAGGTCCAAAACCTAAGCAGCGCATCGAAAGGAACTTCTTCAGTATCACCTAGACGAGGGGGTGATGACGAAGTAGAAGAGACAAAGGTAAAAGAAGACCAGTAGAAACAAGGAGAGGTAACACCGCCTAGGGACCTCGCTGATGAGGCTGATCCCTTGAAGAAAAGGAAGGTTTCTTCCATGAAAACCACTTCTCGAAAGAAATACAGAGCAACCTTGACTAAGATGCAGACCGTGCTCATTGTAGATGACTTCGAATTTATCATCGCAGTTGTAGCAGATGCCTCGCATGACATCTTGCAGAAACATGAAGCCAAGCAGGAGGAGATATATGATAGAATTGAGGTTGAACTCAGAGGGGTACAGCAGGCCCTTCAATCCAACCATGTTGTATCCACTATGCCCCCACCATCAGAAACACCTGAGTTGGGATATGAGCCTGCCCAACTCCGCAGACTAGATGATGTGATTGAAGCTCGACTTCGTCGCACACAAGAAGAAACCGAGCAGGCCACAGAGGCCCTAAAGAAAGTACAAAAATTAGTCATAGAGCAATGTCGATTTTCACAGCAAGAGAAGGTTTCCCTCCAAATTAAGTTTGAATAAGAGAAAGCACATATCCAACAAGAGAAAGAGCAGTTTCTCCCAAAGCAGGTGGGAGTAAAAGAAGCAGTCAGAAGAGCACTTCGCTCTGTGACAGTCTTAGAGAAAAAAGAGGAAGACCCAGTGGAACATTAAGTAGAGTAGCTTGCGAAATCTATCCAACAGTTTCAACAGAGAATCACAGACCTCAAGCTACGAACAGTGCCAAGTACCCCGTAGGATGTGCGAGATCAACAGGAAGCCACTGCCCGGAGCACAGTTGAGAGGATTAGATCATTCACTCTGGAATGCAAACAGCCAAGTGCTAGTAGTGCATAGAATTATGAGTGACTCGCTGAAGACACTGAGCTAAAGGTACTGGAGTCACAACTACAGGAGGAAAAGTAGCAAGCAACAATAGTACAGGCACATTTGAAGCTCCTATCAGTAGTTGAAAGGATGAATTGATCCCAAGAACAGTGCACTGCTCAACAATAGTTCCACACCATTCAGAGAAAAGTCATGGAATTGACCCAAAGGATCCAACCAGTCTAAGACGAATCTTTCCAACTATTTTAGGATATTGAAGACCGAGGCACAGAGTTGGAACAAGTAGTCGCTACAGTCGAACAACGTTTAGAAGGACCTGTCAATGAAGCAGTCATCCAAGAGTTCATTGAGAAGGAGGCCCTGGCACAACAAAAGGTTGAAGCAGCTCAAGCCAAGCTCGAAGCTTTTGAATCATAGCTACCTAGACCATAGAGACTCAGGATGAGTCACAGGTGAGTTTTGGGGGCTTGTTGGCCCTTGACCAAGTTTTGAGGATCCTTGGTCATGTTTGACCTACTTTTGGGACTTCGACAGGCTGTCGAAGACAGAGCACAAGTCAAAGCAAATATTGCAGGATCTCGGCCCCTTTTTAGGGATTTTTGGGTTTCCGGGCTTATGTAATGGGAATGGGGATATCGGCCCATGGTTTTACCCATGTTTAGGCCCATTTTGTAATGTATAAATAGAAATCTAGACGATGTAGGAAGTAGTTTGATCTATGTGATCGAAGGAGGAACAAGTATGTGATGTTAAGTGCTAAGTGTTAATTGCTAAGTGCAAATGGTAATTGTAATTGCTCTGTGCATGCTAAGTGAGACTTGCAGAGCTAAGTGCAAGTGATTGTGAGAGATCGTGGAAGGATTTGTGTTGTAATATGGGGAAGGAGGATCTACCGAGGTGCACAGATCTCTTGTCCTCTGCGGAGTAAGATATTATGGCTCTGTTCATGTAGAAGATTGAGAGAAAGAAATAAATAAGAAGAGTTGGTGGACGTAGCCTCAGGATGGGGGTGAACCACGTATATCATGTGTTGCTATGCTTGTGTGGTGTATTGATGTGTTTATGTGTTTACTTTCTTAAGTGATTTGATATAGATAAATGATAGATAGATATGTTAATGCTTTGTGTTGAATAATGTGAATAAATGTTATATCTGATCTATGTTGGTATGCTTAGTACTTGAATCTATAGGATCTGTATAAATATTGCATTGATCTATTGTTAGGACTTAGCTGTGTTGTAAACTAAGGTTGAATATTAACGAACTGTAACTGCTAAGTGCTTTGTTAAGGTGTTGTAATCACAGATTTGTGTCCTGGCTAAGGTTGCAGACACTGGAGTCTTGCAACCACCCCTGCCTCTACCTTGGGTGAGGCTTCATCTGCTTCGCAGGTGTTGCCGAAAGGGTCGGTAGTTAGGGTTTTTTTGGTGAGTTTTTGTAGCGTTGAACCCTAGGTCTTCCCCTGTGCCAACACTTGGTCTCTCATGCTCTAGCACATATCTTCGCAAAATGTTATATGCATCGATTTTGTATAGGTGTCTCGCAATTAGTTGATAGTCAGCATCGCGGACTACCAGATTCTTCTTATGCACGGTGGTATATTATGGTGGCGCAGTGCCTACACTCAAGTACTAAATGATATCTGTGAAGTATTCATCAACAATCTGTACTGAGAAAACTATGCATACGGAAATTTGTCTTCTAAGTTCATAGGTTCTTCTCTATTTGTGACCCTTGACAGGTGCTCAAGTCTTGCATTCAATTTTCCTAGTTTAACTATTACTTCAAAGTCAAATTCTTGGAATACTAGTAATCATCGACAAATCCTCCCCCCCAACACTGGCTTGTTGACTAGGTATTTCAGGGCTGAGCGGTCTGTGAACATCTTAAAGTGTTTTCCCAATAAGTAATGCATGAACTTTTGCAGTGCATAGACCACAGTTAGGCCTTCTCTTTATTTTGTGTTATAATTATGTTCTGAGTCTGATAACTTTCTTCTTGCAAACGCTATGGGGTGATCCAAGTCTCCCACTCCTGGTTGTGTTAAGATAGCTCCAAGTGCTATCATTGATGCATCCACATGCACAGGGAATGTCTTTTCCCAGTCTGGAAATACTAATATTGGTGCAGTGACCATATTTTCCTTCAAGGTATCCAGACTGTGTTGACACTCATCATTCCACTAAAACTTCGTATCCTTCCATAACAACTTTTCCATTGGTGCAGTAATCTGTTCATATCCTTTGATGAATTTCCTATAATATCCTATGTGTCCTAATGTTGCTCTTAGCTGACGGATTGTTTTTGGTGTTGGCAAGTTAACAATGATTGTGATCTTTGTCGGATCGACCAATAAACCTTGTTTACATACTATATGGCTCAATAGTATCCCAAACGGTGTTTCGAATATGCATTTCTTAATATTCAGTGATATCTGGCACTATCTGCAACGTTCTAATATCAACCGTAACACTTCCACATGGTTTTTCAACAAGCTATAGACTGTCCAATCATCCAGGTATACTTCAAGAAACTGATGGATGAATTCCTTAAATGCTTCGATGACCACTCTAGAGAATATTGCAGGTGCATTCTTCAATCCAAATGGCATGACCGTGTACTGGTAAGATCCCCATTCCATCGCAAAGGTGGTCTTGTGTTTGTCCTTGTGTGCTATATTAATCTGATGGTAGCCTAAGAATCCATCAGTGAATAAGTAAGATTCATGTCCCCCCACATTATCTAGCACTTCGTCTGTGAATAGTGTAGGGAATGGGTCATGTAGGCATGCATCGTTCAACTTCCTCAAGTCCACGCATATCTTGATTCCTCTTCCTTGTTTCTTGTCCTGTACTACCATCGGTCTTATCCATTCTAACTCCTCAACTGGTTCGATGATGTCGAATTTGAGCATCCTATCGATCTCATATTTAACTTTTTGTTTATATATGGGGTTTAGTCTGTAGGGTCGTTGTATAATAGGTCTCGCTTTATGTCTAAGTGGTATCTTCATTTCGCCCATTTCTCCGGCTAAACCCTTCATCTTGGTGAATGTTGTGGGAAAGAGATCATTGTATTCACGTAAGAACTCTATGATGCTTTCTACTGTTTGTTCATCCTAGTAATCTCTAATGTTGTCCATTTTGGGCTGCTCGATTGTCCCGATGTTAACTTTCTTTACCTTAATTGGTGCAGAAATGACTTCTGATTCCATGGGTGGTCCTTCCACATCTCTTTTGCCTTTTGCTTCTTCGATCTGAATATCGTGCGGATCATCTTCATCTGGTGCTTCTTCCTGTACATGGTAACATGACAATGGTTCCTTGACTGTCTGCTTATTTTGTTGTTGCTCTTTTGTGATAAATTATATTTTCGGTTCTTTGATGAATATCACTCCTCTGATTCGTTTGAGGGTTGTGTCTATGTTGCGGTTGTCATTCTCAAATGAGAAGGTGACTGTAAAGTTTTCTTGCAATGTCATCCATGTCGTAGTTCCTTTGTGCAATTCTTGTTCTGTATACCAGTTCATTGGTATGCCTTCTAGAGTATGTATAAACTGATGAGGTCATTCCTCTGGTGGTGTCATTTTCCACAGCATTCTACACGCCTCCAAGTGTTTCGTTGGTGCTCCCTATCCTTCATATTTCTGTTTTTTTTTTGTTTTCCCATTCTGCGTCGAACCTTATGCACAGTAACTACTTGCATTGATACCAGTCTGTGATAGTCCTTTTATTTGCGCCACACCATCTTGCGGGTGTGGCCTTTAGTGCTAAGTCAAGTGTTAACAGTCTCTGATTCTCTAAGACTTTGTATTCATACTGTGTCAAGAATGTTTCCAAATCATTTATTTCATGGAAGTTGGGTGGTTCTCTGATTTATGTGCCTACCCATCTCACTGTGCGGTCTATTCTTGTACATCTTCTCGTGGATACTTCATGTAGCCTCTGTTGCCAGTTTTCTAACCCTATGTCAGAGTCTGTCACACAAGAATTAATGCTCTGGAAACTGAGTACCCCATCTGCAGTTAGGTTTATGTAATCCTAATCGCACATAGTTGTTCTGTACAACTAGTTGATTCCCTTTAAGTCTAGGCAAGTGGGTTCTACAAACCTCTCCCCTTCCGACGGATCTAGTGGTACTATGACCCTATATTCTCTAGACTTGAATGTCATTTTCCTAGTTTTCAAATTGATTATGGCCTGGTTTTCAAATGCCCAATATAGACCAAGCAATGTCAGGTAAGGTATTGTGTCATCTACTATTTCAATGACTTCAAAGTCTGCTTTAGTGCGCACTCCATCAAGATCTATTATCACTCCTTTTAGTCTACCTATTGGTAGGACTCTATGTTGGTTTGCTAGTTTCAATTGAACGTTTGAATATCCCAATGTTGGCTCTCCCATGCATTTCCATCTCTTTTTTGGAAATACATTCACTTCAAATCCTAGGTCCAATATAATGTCTCCCATATTGAAACCCCCAATGTTAGCATTTAGTTGAAATTCCCTACTTGTTCTTATTTTTGTGTGTAGGTGATTAACTGTTTTAGGTTCTATCTTTCCTTCTATCTGGCTGCTACACTTCTCTAGGATGTTTTGCAATATCTTCATATATGAGGGATCACTTAATACTTTTACATGTGACTGCAAAAATCCTTTAATTGTACTTACTTGTTCCTTGGGCTGCATTTCGTTGGTATGATCCAATGATGGAGGCATCTCATATTTTGGTGCTTCCTTGAATGGATGCGTAGATAAAGTTGACATTGTGTCCTCCTTCTGAAATTATTGTTTGGCTGCCTTAAAGGTATCCTTTTCATTTTGCGCATCGAACTGCTTTCTTGGTTCAATGTTCTTCTTTACCCATTGGTTCTGCGTTGGTTCCTGTCAAACTGCGTCAGTGCCTATTTTAGCTCCTTCGTGAGTAACTATGTTGATATTTCATCCTTCATCCCTTGTTTTGGATGAAATCCACTGAACATTATGATTGTTTTGGTTCCTCTTTTTCTGAATCTTTACTAGTAGTGTCGGGCATTCCTCCGTATCGTGGTCCAATGCACAACAATACATACAAGTTGTTGGTGGAAGTGGACATTCTCATGCATAATGTTCTGGTTGCTGAAAATTGTGACACGTGACTAGTCCTCTACCTCCTCTGAAACCTCCTCTAGTTTGTCCTCCTCCTCAGTAGCTTGCTCGATCACCTCTCGGGGCGTTATACTGTGGATCCTAATTGTACTGCATGGTATTGTACTGGGGTTGTGTCGGGTTGTACTGCGATTGTGCATTATTGCATAGTATTATACTGTTGTTGCGCAGTGTTGTATGGAGTTGGGGCTTGGTTGAACTGTGGTGTTTCTTTCCCAATCATCATTTCGGCATGTACCCTATATGCATCTGATGTTCTTTCCCACATCAACTCCATAGTTCTGCAATATTTATCATCATGGCCCACTGACTTGCAAAAGGTGCAATATGAATTCTTTGTAACTGTCTGGTACTTTTGCATCATCGTGCAGTGGTAAGGGTCGTGACCCAGTTTCTTACATATTTTGCACCATAGTCCTCCCCGTGGTAACGGATTTGGCATACTTTTTTCCATATATTGCACAAATGTTGGGCACTCGTTCTTGTAGTGTCATTTCGTTCTGCATGTGGTACACCAAAAAACTTATCATTTATCCTTGTTCTTATTCTAGGTTAGCTGAAATGTGAGATTCTTCAAATCCTCCTTCAATTCTTCAATAGCTGGGTTTGTCTACTGGTACTGGTTCTCTTCCAGTTGCAAGGCTTCCTGCAGGGCCTCTGCCTACGTCTAAAACTTCTGTTGTTGTAAAGGATATTTTAAGTGGGTAGTAATGATTTGACAAACAGGTGTCGATGTTGCATCTCAATCATAAGGTATTTTAGTTTTCCCTTTAGTTGCTTGAATCTCTGGTCAATCTCCCATAGAGACTCTCCCGGTTTTTGTCTTATTTCGATCATATCGTTCATGTACTGATCCTATGAGCTCAGCTTCGGGAACTCATTAATCAGTAGCTTCTTAATGTCTTCTAGTGTCCTTGCTGGCCCAGGTATACTGTTAATGTCTAGACTCATGTACCAATCTAGTGCGCGATCTCTCAGCGTAATCGCTAGCTGCTCCAGTTTGGTATCTTCATCAGTGATTTTTTTTTCTTCCGAGATCTTTGCACAAATGAAAGAGTGATTTTTGGGGTCTTTTGTTGCTTCCCCTCTAAACTCTGGTAACCTAATGGTAGGATCGTGTCCTGCCTATTCTGAATACTGAACTACTACTTCCTCCGCGCGGTGTAGATACTTGACTAGTGTTGCCTGAACTGGCTCCTCCAGTTGTTTCTCCTTGTGTAGATGTGCTTCCTGCTGTTGGACTTCCTCCAAACTTTGGTTTTCTAAATCGTGGTGTTCTCTTTGGTGTATTATTCGCACATGGGTTTATGGGTTCCACACTGACATTAATATGGATAGGATGGCTTCCTTCTCCTCACGTTCTTGGACCTCTCGTTTTCCTCTCATAAGTAGCATGTAGTATTTCCTCAATCTGATCCATAGCCCGGAGATCCTCTACCTCCTCATCATCGCTATCTAATCCCTCCCTCGCGGCTACGACTCTCTTCTTGGTATTCACCTTATATTGGTAGGGTACTCCACTACGCCTCTTTCCTGATGAAGCCAAGATCCACTTGATCTGGTCGTCATCCATCATAATCGGGTCCAAGGGTTCCTCTTCCTTCTTACCTTTATCTCTACCTCCTTCCATTTATCCCCTCTCTGTCAGTGCTTCCCCCCTTCCCCCATGCATGCAGGGAAGTTTAGTTGTCTAATTCCATTGTCATTACACCTTTGTTATATAACAATATCTTAATAGAAGTATATAGTGATCGAATGTACCTTCCTCAAGTTTCGGGTAGAAATTATTTCTCTATTGCATTGTATGACTTCGTTGTGTCAACTATAAACTCTGCTATGAAGCCTGCAACAGTATTGTCAAGCCAAAAGTCTACTAGGCAGGTGAATTTGTTGTTCACCTGTTGTAACTGCTCAATATGTACTGGAGTCCAATCTAGATATTGAATCTAGTTCGTCACGTGGTATCTTTCAACCTTAGTATCCACTCATGTAGTTGATGTTGAAAATCACAGAAAAAGACTTCGTGTAAATCAGCAAACACGTATATGTCCAGATATTTGGGCGGTGTGATTCTAGGGTTTCTATTGTCTTTCTATGAAAACTCTAGTTCTTTGGTTCTCAACCAAGCTTCGATTTCTACTTTGATGGAGTTCCACGGTCTCAACATTCCCTTCGAGTGGCTCATTGCTCTCTTCTTTCCTTCATTATCTTCTCACTCAGTCTATCTCACCTACTCAGTCCTCTCTCGTTCCTACCAATACGACAATGGAACCATTTGTTGGTTACTACTCTCCCTTACCATCTGAGTTATTGACCCGGGGTTCATGTCTTTCAGGTTTCCAACAAATCCTCTAAAACTATCGCCCCCCCTGGTGAACTAGAAGGCAACACAGCACACAGAATGCATTGCGCAGTCTCACCCGAGATAGATTTAAATGGGTGGTTGTAAGACTCAGGTGTTTACATCCTAGGATCGAGAATGAGATAGGGGTTTATTATTCAGTGCCATCTATTACGACTTGTGATTTCAATTTACTATTATTCATGGTTATGCATTTATCTTTCACAGTTTATTCCCTTAACAGCATAATCACAGTTCATAGTAATATATCAACTCATTCATTAGGCATAAAAATTAACTGCTAAAACAAGACAAAGATATGTATGCATTCATCACATTACACAGATATTACCATGGTTCACCCCCTCCTAGGCTACGTCCACAAAGATTTGGATCTGGGCTCTTTTATTATGGTAGTTCTGCATCTCTGACATCGCGCGCTTACAGTTCTCCTTCGATGGGTWAGATCTATATGAGGTGAACAAGATCGCACCAGGCTCGACAACCTGCGATCTAATCCTCAAGACCTCCTTCTCTCCTCTCTTCTAGCTCAATAACTTACAAAATAGTTCCTAACAATATTACATACGTATCACCTCGTGCATAACTAGTATGAGCAAAAGTGAACTAATCAGGAACCAACCTTACTCAACAAAAACGAGAGCTTCTATTATACCTACACATCTATATTTATATCTATCGGGCTCTTTAGCCGTTTACATTATATTACAAAAACCCTAACCCTACCGACGTTAGGTCTTCCTCCCCTGCGCGTGTGTTGTTCTTCCTTCTAGCTATTGCTTTCCTTGTGCACGCTTCCTTGCATGCACGCATGTTGTGTTTCCCTCCAGTTATTAATTCAATTTTTGCATGCTTTCTTTCCCCACGATCATCCTTCTTTCCACTCTAGCCTTTCTTCTTTCCACTTTGTCCTGCTACCAACAGCCTATATAGGTTTCCCACTCTAAATCCAATAAATACTAATGATCTGAAGCTAGACCATCTGGGAATAAGTAGTACCTATCCATCTCAAAACAATACATGATATCCCTTCCTGTTAATCTATGAAACTAAGAGGACACTCCTAATTTATGGCACCCATAATACATTTGACACCCTCAGTATCTCTCTCGACTCCAATTGAAATGATATTATACCGGATGCTCGTATTGAATGCTTGGCTCCCATACTAAGTTCCATACATAAGTATGAGCTAGTCTCTGTGAGAGTGTCAAACAACTATCGCGCACCTGACATATGGAAATATGCTCTGCAATCCACTAACAAATTCTCCCTATTGGATACATTCCCTGAAAGGATGGAGACCAACATGATATCCCTCTGGAACCTGTCTGCAACCTCATCAACCTTTGTTGTTGATGCATGTTACCTTCTTCATATTCCCCCCTAGTGTAGACACTGTGAAGAATAACGACCAAAGTCATGGAACTCATAACGTCTGATCTTACTAAGATCCTTCTTCCATCTCGAATCTAGAGATTCTTCTCTCTCGGGAGAATCCATTCTCCCTTGCATACCTATTCTATCTGGAGAATCCCTTCTACCCTTTATAGTGTTGGTTGTAAGGGCCTAGTTCTCATCATTTCTACTCTTCACCACACCATCCATATCATCCATGGATGCTAACCAATTCTCCTCCTTAATACAATCTATCCATAATCTGTCAAATTCTAGTAACTTGTCTTGTGCACTAATTCCTTGCACAAATGGTTCCCAAGACCTAGGAATACCTCTCAAGGCTACATTCACCAACTCAGCATCATGCACTATCTCACCAATGGTTATGAGCTGATATTGGATCTAAGTAATCTTCATAAGGTAGTTGAAAACTATGTCTTCACCGGTCATCCTGATAATATGAAGTTTATGCTTCAAGTGTAGCATCATGTCATTATTCTTGTTTTGGTAGAGCCTCACCAAATCATCATACATATCCTTGGAAATTTCTTTCTCGACAATGTGAGGAATAAAGTGGTACTTCGGAGACTCTAGCAATACCTTATTGGCCTTCACTTCCCTCTTCTTATGAAATGTCAAATGTAATTCACCATCTTGACCTGCTCGAAACAAGAACAAGTACAACACTCTTCCAGTGTTGTAGCCAACAAATTTTCTCAAGATGATCCCCTTCTCTTCAAATTCCAAGCTCTGATGTCATGTCAATTTTTCACATGCAACTCTATGTGACTAATTTTCAAATATGAGAAATTTCTTCCTAGTGAACCAATATTAACACCCTAGTTGTTATCACTGAATAATTCTACACTGAAAATTGTTGACTGAAAACATATGCAGCGGAAACACAAAAGATCGACGATAAATCATCAACACATATGAAACACAATTTTAGTTCTATAATCTTGTTATCATCAGAAATCCTGAGGGAAAAACCAGCCCTCCCAGCCAATACAATATCACCAAAATATGAGGACAACCTTTTCCTCCAAAATTACCAAAATTGAGAACAACCTTGTTCTCCAATAACCATAAAAATCAGAAAACCCAACCTCATCAAATCTCCTGGAAATATTCTCTACCCACAAATCTATTGCAGACCACATGTACAACTTGTTTATGTCACCTGTTTTCAGCTTGTATGGGTCTGCCCCTACCCATAAGAGCTTGTATGGATGTACGCAATTGTTCCTACAGTAATCTGTGTACGTACGCAATTGTTCCCACTGCAACTCGCGTACATATGAACACTTTGTATGGCTTGCTCCACTTCATACAATATCTTACTTATGAGTTTGTCTCTCTCTCCCACACATGAGGTGTGTCTTTCCTTTCCAAGAATAGAAAATAGAGAGTCCTCAACCTTAGGCCAAATTTTCTCCCCTAGTAGAATTTCCCTTTGTTGAAATCACCAAGCCTCCTAGCACAAGTGAAGAATCACTTATGATATCTCCATTATGCACTCTGATGATCTAATTTCACAATGACATCTCTCCTTTATATAGCAGTCCAATGAGTGATTTTAGGAGCCCTTCCTAAAGTCAACAATTAATTAGAATATTTTATTCCTTTTTGTGGGTGTGGCACCCCCACACAAACCCACAAATACCATCAACTTTCTCGTGAGGTCCTAGCCTCATTTCTGTAACATCCAGTTCTACTAAGAACATTTATATTTATTTATTCTTTGAGGACACTTGTGAGCAAGTGATCCGGTTACGATACATTACAATTATGCTTTGCTTGTGAGATTTATATTATGATGTAATCGTGATTGTGTGTTAGATTCTAGATGTACTCATGTATCGACAGGTATTACTGATGAGTTTCCCTAAGTGTGTAGGATACATGATAGGTTGATGATGCAGATGGCATCAACGGTTTCCCTTGGACTCTGGATTGTGTTAAGGAGTGAATTTGTATATGGTTTGAGTATTTGATTTGCATGTATATGATTTATATGTGGATTTCAATATGGATATTATGTTTATGGATGATTGACAGTGGTATTGTTAGTAGATGCAAGATTGGCGATGCTTGCTACTCTAACTCACATAAGGAGTAAAGGGGTCAAGCACAGAAACCAGACAGTTGAAGGAGAGGTGCGACAGATTTGAATTTTGATTAGCAATTGTCTAGCCTAAGTTGACTGTTAGTATGGATGACATGTTCAAGTTATGTTGAATAAAACTGTAGTGGATATTGGATTACGTCGTTGAGCCAGCAATGAAAATTTTGAGCGTTGGTCTCGCAGGCCTAAGTCTAAGTTTGTTTTATTCCTTAGTCATAAATTTCTTGCTTCATAGTAGTCCTATGCCTCGGCTTGCGTTGACTTGAAAGGTGGTTCGTCAGATGGAAATGTTTGGCCATGAAGATTGACGCTTAATACCTTACCATGACATAGTTGGTTCACCTCTCATAGTCTTGAATGAATGCAATTGCATTATCGATTCACATATGTTAGTTATTACCCTTTAATGTTAATCTCCAAGTAGCGAACTAAGTTTTAAATTAATGGATAGAACCTTGGATAGGTTTTCCCCTGCTGGAAGGATGATCGAAAGTCGTTACACTCATCGGTGGTCATTAATGATGTGTCATGATTCAACCATGAGGAATTTGTAAGCAACGACTACGTAGAAGAACCTGTTATATGGTGGTTGAAGAACCCTTGGGTCTATAACTTAAGAATTTATGTGTAAGGTTAATGAGAACCTCCTTTCCTTTATTTAAATAACTGTTTGAAGGATGTGAGATAACAAATATCTCTCCTTTAAGAAGGTGTCTATGTAGAAGCGTGTGTTATGAATGACTTTTTTAATCTAGTGTTGTCGAAAAAGGTTTCAATCTAGCCATCTTTTCTTGTATGCTTGTATTTAAAATCCCTCTACTTTGGTGATTCTTTTCATTATTTTCCTGAGATTAGAGTTGGTTGTTAGGGGATTTCCTTTGTTGGAAGTAGATTGATCATAGTGTTTTAGAGTGTTTTCTTAAACTAAAATTAATACCTATCCCCTTCTTCATGGAATTTGATAATTGAATTTTGTTCCTAATATTTAAAATTAAAATATTAAAACTTCCTTTGTTTTCGTATTTAACATTGAAATTATTAACATAATTAAAGTTAAAAAAAATTCTGCTACCACGTAGGAAGTATAAGGTTATGTTCAAGTATTGAAAAATAGCATCAATAAGTTCATTCAAGACCCTCTTGAAAGTTAAGCAATAATGTTACTACATGAATCATAATAATTATTGATGTTATTGTTTTTCATTGAGTTTTATAATGATTGATATAGGTAGTAAAAAGGGATAATAATTATGTTAGGAATTAGTGAAGATTAAAACAATTGTGTCCTTCTTAAATACACCCAATTAATGCTTGAATAGAGGAATTTATGGTGCAAGCTAAAAGTGTAGACTATGAATGAAATAATTGTATAAAATCAAGTTAACTATTGGTTGTCATTTGTAAGGTGTCTAACATAAAATTTCATGTTGTGACCTTGTCGCTAGCTTAAGTTGTTGTGTTTTTTTTAATGTCTTTAAAGTTGTTGTCGTAAGCTTACATTAATAATTGAAGGATGAGTGTCTTTATTTGTAAGTTTAAAAAAAAAAGAGAGAAAAAAAAATCATTTGCTTGACCTTTTATTTCACTAGGGGGATGTTACATATGCAATCATTTGCTTGACCTTTTATTTAACTAGAGGGATGCTACATATAGTATCAGAGTGAGTTCAACCCCGTGACAACGGACCCATTACGCCTTCCACTATGTTATTTTCAAATGGTTAAAGATGTATAGCTAATACAATTTTATTTTTTCATGAAAAATATCATGGTTAAAGGATGTAGGATGAGTAGATGACGTGGTGCGGGGGGAAGAGATACGCTTCCTTGGGGAGCATCCACGCAGAAGGGATAGACTCCACTTAGAGAGGAGCATACTACTATGCAGGAGCAAGTTATTGTGGGGGATGTGGTAGGTATGAGGAGATCCTTCCAGAGGATTCCTGAGGTGTTAATCAACTGCCTGGATTGAGATGAGGGCAGAGCATCTGTCCCCAATCAGGGTTCACAGCGCACTCCAATAGGTAGTAGTATTATACATAGAGAACTCAAGAAAGTGAAGTTTCCCAAGTTATGGGGTGCCACAGGCGGTGTAGACACTGACGCATGTTTGGAGAACATAGTGATGTTCTTCGCACTTCGTTATTACACTTCCAACATGAAAATCTACATGGTAGTATTTCAACTAAAAGGGAGTTCTCTACTTTGGTGGAAGACACTCCTACCTCAACGAAACATGGTCATTGAAGATGGGTCATCAGAATTGTTCGAGGAACAAGTTCGGGAGAGGTGCTTATAAGATGAATTCATTGAGCGCCATCTTAATGAGTTCAATGCCTTACAACAGAGTAGTCATATGGTACCAAAGTATGAGGCCAAGTTCATGGAGATACTTAAGTATGCTCCACATCTGAACACGGAGAAGTTAAAGGTCAAAAAGTTTGTGTTCACCTTAAATTCACGTTTGTGTGAAGGTGATGATCTTGATGCCTTAGACATTACACGATGTAGTTCATAAGACCCTCATTGTTGAATAAGAGTTGAACATTGGGGGTCAGGGCAGGACTCCTTCTAGACAGACTAGACATGTGACACCGAGAGTGCAGCATCAGTCACCAACTAGACAGAGTTTTGGGAACCATGATAAACCCAGATGACCTATGTTATTGACACTATGATGAAAGACTCCTCAACATAGGACTCCCTACAAATAACCATAGTAGTAGTAGCAGCAGCTTCGTCCACAGCAGCAGCAATAGTTTAGGCATGTTCAACAGAACATACCAAGATCACATACTGCTAGGACAGTAGCTTCTACTTCGAGGACCAGGAGCACTGGAACGAAGAATGGATATTGTACATGTGGAGAGCCACATTACCAGCGATATTGTCTGATTGAGAAGGCCAAAGTGACTGGATCATCAAGACCCACTACAATTGGAGATTTGGGGAAGGCCCATAGGATACATGCAGTGGTGAATAACCACCAGGTCGAGCACCAGTCCACTGTTCTCGAGACATCAGGTATGATCGCCAATAAAAAATTTAGTATTTTGATAGATCCAAGATCTATAAAGAGATTTATTTCTATTGCAGTGCTTAAGAGAATTAAGGTAAAGGCAGTTGAGCAGGATGAGTTCAGATACATAGAAATGGCATCGGGATCCAAACGGAAAGTTGGAGGAAAATTTATGGATTGTAGCATTACTTGGGTGATTTTGTAATGAAGGAAAACCTATATGTCATGATATTAGGATCTTATGACATAGTGATTGGCAATTACTGGTTGGAATCGCATGATGTGATACTTAGATGCAAGACGAAATGGTTAAGTTTGATGGATGATTTGTGACAGAGTAGAGTGATTGTAGGAAGAAACTAGGGAGTATCTTTGAGGTTTATTTCTTCCCTACAATTACAGAAAAGTATGCACAAAAGGTGTAAGTTATACGCCATCTTAGCGCTAAATGAAAATGGGGACATGGAAGGATTATAAATCTCTTGTAGTATTAGATTTTGTCGATGTATTTCCCTAGGAATTACCAGGTTTTCTACCAAAACGAGAATTGGAGTTTACCATAGATCTGAAACCTGGAACTGAACCTATTGCAAGAAATCCATACCGGATTTCGACACTGGAATTACAGGAGTTGAAAATGAAAATGAAGGATTTGTTGAATTTGGGACTTATACGTCCAAGTGTATCGTCGTGGGGTGCGCAAGTGATTTTTTTTAGAAAGAAGGATGGATCGTGGAGGTTTTTCATTGACTACCATCAATTGAACAAAGCTACGATCAAGAACAAGTATCCATTACCAAGGATTGACTATTTGTTTGATCAGATGAAGGGAGAAACTATGTTTTCAAAAATTGACTTAAGATTGGGATATCATTAGTCATGGATTAAGGAAGAAGATATCCCTAAGACCGCATTTAAGATGATATTCAGACACTATGAGTTTATTGTTTTACCGTTTGGACTGACGAATGCCCCGGGAGTATTCATGAGTTTGATGAATGGGGTATTCCATGAATACTTGGACAAGTTCGTTCAAGTATTCATTGAGGATATACTGATTTATTCTCAGACGAAAGAAGAGAACGACGAACACTTGAGACTACTTTTATAGTGTCTAAGAGAAAACAAGTTTTACAGGAAATTGTCAAAATGTTCTTTTTACCAATCGAAGATTCATTACTTAGGACATATCATATCTGAAGAAGGTATCGTTGTGGATCCAGTGAAAGTAGGGGCTATTATGGAATAGATAGAACTGACAAACATACAAGAAGTACGTAGATTTATGGGATTAGCAGGTTATTATCAATGCTTCGTTGAAGGGTTTTTGAAGATAGCAAATCCAATTACGGAATTGCAGAACAAAAACAAGAAATTCGTGTGGACGGAGAAATGAACTAAAGCATTTCAAAATTTTAAGGAGTTGTTAATGACATCACTGATACTGAATTTTCCTAATATGGACAGAGAATTCTTGGTATGCACGGACGCATCTGAGGAAGGTTTAGGTGGATTTATAATGCAAGACGGTCGAGTGATCGCTTACATTTCAAGGAAATTAATAAGGCATGAGGAGAAATATGCAATGCATGATTTGGATTTATTAGCAATCATATATTCCTTACGATTGTGGAGACATTACCTTATCGGATGAAAATTCAAGTTAAAGACTGATCAATATGGACTACGGCATATTTTCACTCAGAGTGCTTTAACACGTGACAAAGGCATTGGTCAGAACTACTTAGAAAATACAATTTTGAGATTAATTACATTAAAGGAATGGTGAAAAGAGTAGTAGATGTGTTGAGTCAAAGACCATGCATATTCTCAGTAATACCTCTTAAGATGAATATTCGAGAAAATATTCTAACTTTACAAATAAACGATGACTGGTACAAAGAAGTCAAGGATAATATTGCACAAGATACCATGATGGTATCTAATATTGAAGGTTATTGATTAGACAATGATGGGTTATTGAGGTATAATGGCAAAATTTATGTACCTCCTAACGACGAATTGAGGAATTTGATTTCGAGCGAATCTCATCCAGCAATGTACATGGCTCATCCGGGAGTCATGAAGATGAAGGAAGACCTTAAGCCTTTATTCTTCTAGAAATTAATGAAAGCAGACATAATTAGTTACGTGGCGAGATGTCTAGAATGTCAGCAAGTGAAGGTTGAACATAGACATCCAGCATGATTTTTACAACCACGCGTTATTCCTGAATTGAAATGGGAGGTCATTTCGATGGATTTTATTGTTGGATTTCCACTCACGGCAAGGAGACGTGATTTGATTTTTGTGGTCATTGACACTCTGACAAAGAGTGCACAATTTATTTCAGTGTGTATGACATATCAGGCGTTGGACATAGCTAGATTTTTTTTTAGTGATATTGTGAGGTTGCACGGCGTACCAAGAAAGATAATATTTGATCGTGGATCAATGTTTATAGGATGGTTTTGGACTAGTTTCCATGAGGCTTTGGGAACGCAGCTGAACTTTAGTACGGCATATCATCCAGAAACGAATGGACAAACTGAAAGAACGAACAAAATATTAGAGGATATGCTTTGGATGTATGTGATGGATCAACAGAAGCATTGGGAAGACTTCTTCCTATTGGTAGAATGTACATACAACAACAGTTATCGGAGCACAATAAATATGGAACCGTTTGAGTTTCCTTATGGACGACCATGTCGGATGCCTCTGAGTTGGGACAAACTAGAGGATAGGATTCTGGTAGGACCAGAAGTGATCCAATAAATGGAAGAAAATATGCAATTGATAGGACAAAGTATTAAAGAACTGCAAGATCGACAAAAGAGTTATGTTGATGCGCATCGCATTAACCGCAGTTATGAGCTTGGCGACAGAGTTTTCTTGCGAGTAAAATTTCATAAGAGTTCGATAAAGTTTGGAAAGGGTGCTAAACTCTCTCCTAGGTTTGTGGGACCTTTGGAAGTTATGGAAAAGAAAGGACTCGTGGCTTACCAACTAGCCTTGCCTGATTCTTTGAGGCGTATGCACGATGTATTTCATGTATCTCTTTTGCGACATTATATTTCAGATCCCTCGCATGTGATTGAATTGAGTTCTTTACAGGTGTCAAGAGAGGGTTCTCTCATGGAAGAGTCGATCTGCATACTATACCATTGCACTCGAAAGCTATGGCATCAAACAGTCGATCAGGTCAAGGTCCAGTGGGATAGTTATAGCCCAGATTCTTCTATGTGGGAGGATGCATCTGAGATGTGTCAATAGTTTCCTTATTTGTTTGATAGATTAGATATTTAGATATGTGTCAAATGAATTTACTACTTTCATTGTTAGGTTGTACAAACTTTGGGATGAAGTTTAAAATAAGAGGGGGTGTATGTAACATCCAATTCTACTAGGCACATTTATACTAACTTATTCTTTGAGGACACTTGCAAGATGTGTCATGGGAATTGTTTGAGGAACAATTCTAGGAGAGCTACTTGTCAGATGAATTCATTGAGCACCATCTTAATGAGTTCAATGCCTTATGACAGGGTAGTCGTATGGTACCAGAGTATGAGGCCAAGTTCATGGAGATACTTAAGTATGCTCCACATCTGAACATGGAGAAGTTAAAGGTCAAAATGTTTGTGTTCACCTTAACTTCAACATTCGTGCAAAGGTGATTATATTGATGCCTCGTACAGTACATGATGCAGTTCAGAAGGCCCTCATTGTTGAAGAAGAGTTGAACATTGGGGGTCAGGGCAGGACTCCTTCTAGACAGACTGGACATGCGACATCAAGAGTGCAACAGCATCAGACACTAGCTAAACAGACTTATGGGCACCATGATACACCCAGAGGACCTATGTTCTCAACACTGTGATGACAAACTCCTCAGCAGAGGAATCCATACAGAGAACCATAGTAGCAATAGCAGCAGCTTTGTCCCCAGCATAAACAACATTTTAGGCATGTTCAGCAGAACATACCAGGATCACAGACTTCTAGGCCAGTAGCTTCTACTTCGAGGACCAACAACACTGGACCGAAGAATGGATGTTGGACATGTGGAGAGCCACATTACCAACAATATTGTATGTTGAGAAGGCCAGAGTGATTGGATCATCAATACCCACTACAGTTGGAGATTTGGGGAAGGCCCGTAGGATACATGCAGCGGTGAATAACCATCAGGCCGAGCACCAATCCACTGTGCTCGAGACCAGGGATGATTTTAGGGGCTAAATTTCGTTCATGGGCTAATTTTCCATGGTTTTTCCAAAAATGAGATTCGCTATTTTGAAAATGATTCGCCCAAATTCCATAGGATAAAATTATTTTACCTTAAAAATCGCCAAAATTTTATAAAAACTATATAAAATCCTTAGAAATTTGAATATTTTTACAAAAATATCGCCAAACATTTATAGTTGAAATATAAAGGATTAGTAAGATTCGCCAAGGTTTCTAGATTTAAAAATAAATTTTCATCCTTAAAATCATCCCTGCTCGAGACGTCAGGTATGATCGCCAATAAAAATTTTAGTATTTTGATCGATCCAGGAGATACATAGAGATTTATGTCTATTGCAACACTTAAGATAATTAGGATCTTATGACATAGTGATTGGCATGGACTGGTTGGAATCACATGATGTGATACTTAGCTGCAAGACGAAATGGTTAAGTTCGACGGATGATTTGAGACACAGTAGAGTGATTGTAGGAAGAAACCAGGGAATATCTTTGAGGTTTATTTCTTCCCTATAATTATAGAAAAGTATGTGCAAAGGGTGTAAGTTATACGCCATCTTAGCACTAAATGAAAATGGGGACATGGAAGGATTAGAAAATCTTCTTGTAGTATCATATTTTGTCGATGTATTTCCCTAGGAATTACTAGGTTTTCCGCCAGAAAGAGAATTGGAGTTTACCATATATCTGAAACTTGGAACTGAACCTATTGCAAGAAATCCATACCGGATTTCGACACCAGAATTACAGGAGTTGAAAATGAAATTGAAGGAGGTGTTGGATTTGGGAATTATACATCCAAGCGTATCGTCGTGGGGTGCGCCAGTGATTTTGTTTAGAAAGAAGGATGGATCGTGGAGGTTTTGCATTGACTAACATCAATTGAAAAAAGCTACAATACAGAACACGTATCCATTACCAAGGATTGACAATTTGTTTGATCATATGAAGGGAGAAACTATCTTTTCAAAAATTGACTTAAGATCGTGACATCATTAGTTACGGATTAAGGAAGAATATATCCCTAAGACCACATTTAAGATGATATTCACACACTATGAGTTTATTGTTTTATCATTTGGACTGACGAATGCTCTGGGAGTATTCATGAATTTGATGAATGGGGTATTCCATGAATACTTGGACACGTTCGTTCAAGTATTCATTGACGATATACTGATTTATTCTCAGACGAAAGAATATCACGACGAACACTTGAGACTAGTTTTACAGTGTCTAAGAGAAAATAAGGTGTACAGGAAATTTTTGAAATGTTCTTTTTACCAAACGAAGATTCATTCCTTAGGACATATCATATCTGAAGAAGGTATCGTTGTGGATCCAACAAAAGTAGGGGATATTATGGAATGGATAGCACTGACAAACTTACAAGAAGTACGTAGCTTTATGGGATTAGCAGGTTATTATCAACACTTCGTCGAAGGGTTTTCGAAGATAGCAAATCCAATTACGGAATTGCAGAACAAAAACAAGAAATTTGTATGGACGGAGAAATGAACTGAAGCATTTCAAAAGCTTAAGGATTTTTTAATGACATCGTCAATAATGAAGGTTCCTGACATGGACAAAGAATTCTTGGTATGCACGGATGCATCCGAGGAAGGTTTAGGTGGAGTTTTAATGCAATATGGTCAAGTGATCACTTACATTTCAAGAAAATTAAGAACACATGAGGAGAACTATGCAACACACGATTTGGATTTATTAGCAATCATATATGCCTTATGATTTTGGAGACATTACCTTATCAGATGAAAATTTGAGTTAAAGATTGATCACTGTGGACTACAACATATTTTCACTCAGAGTGACTTGAACACGCGACAAAGGCATTGGTCAGAACTACTTAGTGAATATGATTTTGATATTACTTACATTAAAGGAATGGTGAAAAGAGTAGTAGATGTGTTGAGTCGAAGACCACGCATATTCTCAGTAATACCTCTTAAGACGAATATTCGAGAAAATATTCTAACTTTACAAATAAACGATGACTGGTACAAAGAATTCAAGGATAATATTGGACAAGATACCATGATGGCTTATTGAGGTATAATGGCAGAATTTATGTACCTCCTAACAAAGAACTGAGGAATTTGATTTCGAGCGAATCTCATTGAGCAGTGTACATGGCTCATCCAGGAGTCACTAATATGAAGGCGGACCTTAAGCCTTTATTCTTCTGGAAAGGAATGAAATTGGACATATTTAGTTTCGTGGCGAGATGTCTATAATGTCAGCAAGTGAAGATTGAACATAGACATCCAGCAGGAGTTTTACAACCACACGCTATTCCTTAATCGAAATGGGAGGTCATTTTGATGGATTTATTGTTGGATTTTCACTTACGGCAAGGAGACATGAATCGATTTTTGTGGTCGTTGACACTCTGACAAAGAGTGCACAATTTATTCCAATGCGTACAATGTATCAGGCATCGAACATAGCTATAGTTTTTGTTAGTGATATTGTGAGGTTTCACGACATACCAAGAAATATAATATAGGATCGTGGATCGGTGTTTACAGGATGGTTTTGGACTAGTTTCCAAGAGGATTTGGGAACGCAGTTGAACTTTAGTACGGCATATCACCCAGAAACAGATGGAAAAACTAAAAGAATGAATCTAATCTTAGAGGATATTCTTTGTATGTACGTGATGGATCAACATAAGCATTGGGAAGACTTATTCCCATTGGTAGAATTTACATACAACAACAATTATCAGAGCACAATAAATATGGCACAGTTTGAGTTTCTTTATGGACAACCATGTCGGATGCCTCTGAGTTGGGACAAACTAGAGGATAGGATTCTGGTAGGACCAGAAGTGATCCAAGAAATGGAAGAAAATATGAAATTAATAAGACAAAGGATTAAAGAAGCGCAAGATCGGCAGAAGAGTTATGTTGATGTGCATCGCATTGACCGCAGTTATGAGGTTGGCGACAGCGTTTTCTTGCGAGTAACATTGCATAAGAGTTCAATCAAGTTTGGAAAGGGTGATAAACTCTCTCCTAGGTTTGTGGGACCTTTCGAAGTTATGGAAAAGAAAGGACATGTGGCTTACCGACTAGCCTTGCCTGATTCTTTGAGGCGTATGCACGATGTATTTCATGTATCTATTTTGCGACATTATATTTCAGATCCCTCACTATTAAGCCCTAATATTGGATCATTACCCATTAATTGGGGCATATTATATTAGTAATGTTATTTTATTTATGTCGGCTTTAGGCCATTAGTTGTAATTATACCTCCTAGTCTCCTATATATACCAAGGAGACATTTTCATTTTGAATCATCTTGTACTTGAATATTTAAGTGGGGTAAAAGGAGGTTGCCCCCTTGAAGAGGCTTATTATCTGAAATTATCTCTTTTTCAAGGAGTTGAGTACTTTTTTTGAGGTTTTTCTATGCTATATTGGTATTTGGTTCTTAACATATGGTATCAAAGCTTAAGGTCTTGGGGTTTCGCTGCTACATCTGAGACACCTTGGAATTTTATCTATAACTTTTTTTCTAAAACGTTTCAGAAGAAATGGCTAGGAGGATATTTAGTATATGGATCAAGGTACGTTGGGTTCAAAATTAAGCTCCTGAGGCTTTATACGTTTGGAGATACAGCCTTTACAAGATGGGTTCTGGAATCATCCTGAAATGAGTCATTGCGGAATTTTCGCTATAAAAACTTTTCCGTAACATTTCGGACCCTAAACTTCAGAGGTTATTTATAGAAATTAGTAAGGTATCCATGGTAAAAATTTTAGATTATGGGTCATCTTAAATTTGTATATACACCCTGTGTAAGATAGGGTATCTGACTAGTCCTATTGACTAGTCTCAAGAAGGTGTTCCAGGTAAAACAATCATAACTTCTTCCTAGAGTATCCAAATTGAGTGGGAATGGTTTCATTGGATCGTGGACAGTCTGTAGTATTTCTGGTGTGAGTTTCAGAATTTTGTATCAGTTATTTTGTGCGGGGCACGCTATACAAGTGAGATCTCCTGGAAAGGACAAAAATCAGCAAGTTGTGGGGAAGTTCACGTAAATTCCACTTGGCACATCCAATTTTGATCAGACCTGTGGCATTGCAGAGAAGAAATATCAGAGAACTATATAAAAGAAAGTTTCATACCCAAAAGGGTTGAAACTTGGGAGATACAACAGAAGAAATATTGTCTAGCAGAACCACCTCAAAATCAAGGTTCAAAAGTGATACTTGGCCAACATGCCACCAAAAAAGGGAACTTCTACACCAACTAAGCCTCCAGAAAATCCTACTTGGACTCTTGATGAAGGTGAAGAAATGAGTAGGGACATAAATGAACTACAAAATAAGATGGATTCAATCGAAGCTAAGTTGGATACGAAGATGGATTCAATGGAAGCTAAGTTGGATACTAAGATGGATGGTTTAAAAGGGGAGATCATGGAAGTATTGAAAAATTTTGTAACAGAGAAGACACCTGAAAGTGAAAATGCATCCCATGAAATTCATGATGAGGACACAAGGAA
>JASDQU010438252.1:24761-35800 GCA_032191745.1 Picea mariana
TGTCTTTTATAGAAGACTAGTCTTGCTGACTGGATTGAATGCATACATAAAATACTAAAGGGTGACAGTTTGATTATTAGTACATATACGAGAATTGTATGTACTAGCTACACATACATTTCTTGTACATATACACTAGTATGTATGAGTTTCCTTGACTTACTTACTAATAATGCCAGTTACTTATTATGAATGCGTGAACCATGTTCTTGTTCTTTGTACCATAAGATACCTTAACTTCAGGACGAAGTTTCCTGAAGGGTGGGTGTATGTAATGACCCTTAATTATTAAGATGGTTAATTTAATAATAATCCTAAAGATTATCTAAATTGTATTTATATCATAAAATAATATTTCTAATTGGATATTATTAAATAGTGTACATGAGGGTTAATGAATGATTAATTATTAAGTGAGTCATTAATTGATTAAGTATTAAATTAATGGTTAAAAATAAAATATAATGTTAAATGGGGTTACATATCCCATAGGGGGATAACGTGACCAATACGTAAAAGGGAAACATTTAAATAAGGGATAAGGCAAATAAATAAGGGATAAGGCAATTAATAGGGGATAAGGGTAATAAAGAGTTAGGTGGGAGTAAATGTGTCGAGCGGTGAAGGAGGAATAAGGGAGGTGGATAAGGATTATGAGGGGGAGATTCATTCATTCGAGGGAGAGGGAGAAGAGCATTCTACGAGAGGGGAAGCTTGGAGGATTGGAGAGTGAAATTTTACAGTGGGATTTACAATGCACCGGGGGGCTGAAGAGGTTTTGGGCTCGGAGGGCTAGGACATCCATTGATGTCCTAGGGCTAGGCATACTAGTCTGTAGGGTGGTTGGTTTTGGGGTGTCCTAAGGAGCATGTTCAAGCGAAGGGAGCAAGCTGCTGCGGATAGCATCAGAGTGAGGTATGTAAATTCAAATTCAGGGATTGTTTACCTAGATTTATTACTTACTGCCGAATACAGCGTAAGTGTTGAGATAATTTGAATAATTTGAAAAGTTTAGTTCTTTGTAAAGCTCATAGAAATTAGAAATTAAGTAATTAGGTAGAAATTTAAATGTTAACACAAATCGGGTTACTACAGAATGACATCATAGAGTATTTCATCTTTATACCCTCCTATCTTAAACTCAACTAAACATTGTTTAGTGACATTTATCTGATGTCCTTTTTGTAGCCATGAAACTCTATATGGACTGGGATGTTCAACAATATCCAACTCCATATTTTATACCATCTTTGTAGAAACGAGATTATATATGCTACCACTATCCACGATGACCTTGCATACCCTATCTTTGGTTTTGCAAGTAGTCCGAAAAAAACGGTTCCTTTGCACCAAACTCTCCACCTCCTTTTCTGGCGTTAAGAGAACTTTTCGCATCATCAGCGATCTTCCACCTTCAGCATCTTATGCCTCAACATTCCGCCTCTATGCTTCGGCGATGTGAGTTTCACCACCTTATTTCTTTTTGTCTGGACACTCATAAGACTTGTGTCCAACCTTTCCACATGTGAAGCATTTCACCACTCCACCTCTTCCTCTTTCTCTACCTCTGGTATGAGGAAAAATGTTTCCATCAACATAATGACCTTTCTGTTCGGTATGTTGTCCTCTCTGTGAGCTTCCACCTCTCTCAGTTTGAGTCTGAGGTTTCTTCCAGTCTTCCTTGGGTTTCTGATTTATATCCTGGGAAACTAATTTGCCTCTTTCTTGACTTCTTCCTCGGCCTCTTTGACCTTGTTTTTGGCTCAGCTTCTCTTCAGCTTTTAGAGCCATCTGATAAGCATCTTCCACCATTCGGATGGTCATCATGCTCATCTCATCCTGAATGTCATATCTCAGACCATTCATGTATCTGGAAACCTTTTCATCATCGCTTTCGCGATGACCTTCCCTGATGTTCAACCTATAGAATTCTTCAGTGTATTCCTTCACTGACATCAGCTTCTGTCTCAAATTTTGCATTCTCCAAAACAGAGTAATTTGGTAATCCCTGGGAATGAATTTTACCTTCATCTTCGCGATCATCCTATCCCAACTCTTGATTTTTTGCTTGCCTTTGCAGTGTCTGTCAGCTTGTAGCTCATCCCACAACAATGTTGCATGTCCTTTAAGTCTTGTGACAGCATGTTTGACCTTTTTGTCTTCCTCGACATCTTCATAGTCAAAATATGTGTCCAGAGCTCTAATCCAGTCTAGAAGCTCTTCGGCGTCCAGGTTTCCTTCATATACTGGAATATCCATTTTTTCCTTAGCACCCATTCTTGCAACAGCCCTAATCAGGCGTTCATTTGCTGCATCTTCTGTTGTGACTTCTTCTCTTTCATGTCCAACTTCATCTTCACTTTCAGAATCACTGACATCTCCAACACCAATTGTACACCTCTGTGTTGTCTCCATGTCCTCAAGTCTTGCGCGTATGTCACACATCTCTCTCTCTATGGCTAGATTTGGCACTTGCCTACCCCTTCCTCTTGGCATTTCCCTCTCCTCTGGTGGATCGGGTGTTTGTCTGTCTCTTCTTCTTGGCGGCATGGTGAATCTTCCTTTTCCCTGCTACAGAAAGCAAAGAAATCTTTCTGTGCTCTGATACCAAACTAACACAGACCTATCGGCCCTCGGGCCGAGATCCTCTCTCAGGATCGTTCGGACTCTCCCTTGAGTTGAAGCGGCTCCTTCGGTTCTCTACTGGAATCTGCAATTTATTGATCCACGGGTCCTTTTCGTAACTCGCAATCTTGTGAGTTCGCGAGTCATGACTCCCGACTCTTCCTTTCTCAAATCCACGATACCTGAGATCACAAAGTGGGTATATCCCTTTCTTCCGTCAGCGCCCTCCTTGCATGACCGCCAGCTAGGCTAAGCTCTAGCACTTCTCACCTCTCGCGCCTTCACGAGTTCAAAGGTCCAACCTTGGTGCCTTTCTTTACTGAACCCCCGAGTGGCGAGGTTGACTTTTCTCTTCTCGTTCTCGTTACTTGCAACTTCGTGAGTCGAGGGGTCAAGCTCACGTACTCTTATCTCCCGAGTCCCCAATATGCAAGAGGTCAACAGGGTGTTGAATCCTCCCTATAAGTGACGTGTGTCCACTGGTTTGATTCCCAGGCCCACGGTGCAGTTCTACCACATGTCCCCGATGTGCCTCGGCTCTCAGCACTTCATGACTTTTGCAATCGAAAGTAACTACTCTCAACTTATGAACCCCCGAACACGCGAAATGCGATGGGGTCTCTGATCCAATGGTCCTCCCGTGACCTGGATCTGACATCTATCCTCACTCCTCGTGATTTTGCCTTTCACAACTTGGAGCACCCAATCTTTGGGTTCTCACACGGACAACCTCCGAGTTCACGAGATCCCTAGATATCTGCCACTTGTCCTCCTCCTAATAGACAGTTGTGATTTTCTCGCGGTTTCGCGACTTCAAAACTTTCAGGACAAGAGTCTCGACCTCTCACCCTCCGATATGCCGAAATGCGAAATTTCGACACGTCATCAACGCAGGTCCCACAAGGAACTTCCCACCTTTTGGAGTTCTCAAACTTCGCGAATTCACGAATCCGGATGCTGTGCTCTCGGATCTCTGACTCACGAAACCCCAAAATGGTCAACCAAGGTTTGACCTCCGTGTCAGCGAGTATGCCACCCGTCCACTCTTAGATGGACAATCCTGATTCTCTTTGCAAGTTCACCACTCGTGAAGTTGACAGACTTCCCTTTCTGACCTTCGATGTCTGAATCCCCGATACGGGTGATCTCGCGACACATGTCCTTCCAATCAGACAGCTCAAATTCTCTTTCTATTTTGGGACTTCGCACCTCGCGACCTCGCGAATCTTCATGCAAATATTTTGACCCTTCAACTCACGAAACCCCAAAATGTGATTTATGTGGGCTATCCAACGACCCTTGTTGATTCGTATCCTATGGCCCGATCCTCTCGATATTTACACTCAACGAATGCTGCCATAACTCCCCTGCTCCTCTGTGAGATCTGACGGCTTACGGGACTTCGCGAATCCTCCATGGAGGATTCTGACCGTCAAATTCCTCCTTGACAATTTTTGCGAAATGAACACGGTATCTCCTTTCGTAACTTTTCCTCTTGCAAAACACCTTCGCTACGCCTCCTTCCACCAATTCAAGGTACTACCTCTTCTTAGCTTTAATCACGACCTAGAGTCTTCAAAAAGACTCCTGCACACACTCTTTGTGGTGATTCGTCAAATACTTCTGAGTATTCAAATTCTTTGACTCTGCGCACTCTTTGCGACAGCAGTCTTTCAAAAAATTCGCTCAAGTTGCAAACACTGAGACTTCACTCGGCCTGTGCATTCCTTGCATGGCTCTTGTGCTTAAATTTCACTTCTGCTAGAATGAGAACAAGGTTATCTCTCCTGATCTTTCAGAGACAAGCTCTGATTTCGATCAACGCACACCTTGCGGACAATTTCACTGCACTCCTTGCAGGAAAACTCTTGCTCAGATAGAGAAACAATTGAAACTCATTCCTTAATATCCCTCTCTTCATATTTCAGACATTCAACATGAAATCATACATTCACGCATCAAAGCAAATGCATAACAGAGAGTAAACAATCATGAGCATAACATTCAATCATGCATACACAAAAAGTATTTTAACGCCATGATTCTGAATCAAGCTTCATATATTAATCTCAGAACTTCTATACATGGGGTTAACTCTACACAGCTCTCTGCTTCTACTCTCCTATGCTCTCTTCTCATAATGTTGCTAATTGATACAATAATACAAGGGAGGGTGTCTATATTAGTTTTCCCTCCGGCTTCTAAAACTGTCTAATCTGAGAATTCAAAGCTACCTACCTACATTCATTACCTTAAATGCCTCTAAGTCCTTCAGACGAGAGTGGGACGCTCAAGGTCTGATCACAGTCTACAAGTGCACCCCTTCTTTAATTGTTTCATTTACGTTTGGCGTATCGAACCTCAAAAACATTCAAACAATTCATCATGTGCCAAAATGCACTGGCGCTTGTCCCCATGCTTGCTTGATGTTGGCGATGCTCCTACATCAAACAAGCAATGAACAAACATACACATACACAGTACACCAGTGTTTTACGTGGAAACCCAAATTGGGAGAAAACCACAGAATTATTTTTCTTATATGTCTTGAAGAATTGCATTCATTGGAAGCACCAACTTCCTTTGTTTTCCAGCTACAACTGGAAGGAGGCTCTAACCCCCTCTTTTCTTAGGCGACAACCTGAGGGAAGCTCCAACTCCGCAATTATTTGGCTGCAACCAGAAGGAGGCTACAACCCCGTATGTTCTCCGGCTACAACTGGAAGGTGGATACAACCACCTATCCTTGCCCCATCCTGCCACCCTGAAGTAGAAGTAGAATGATGGAACCACTGTCAACCTGTCACTGTGAGATATACTGCTGTAAACCTAGACCAATAAATCTGAACCATGCATCAACCTGTACCTCAACCTGTAATCAACCTGTACCATAAACAAGTGCATCAACCATGCACCAACATGTACCAAATAACATGTAGTCAACCTGTACCATAAACAAGTGCATCCAACCATGAACCAAGTATGTACCAATCATGTGCCAACTACTCATCAATATGTACCAACATCATCAACTATACACCCCATGTATGTGTCAACTCATCAATTACTTGTCTCAACCATGTACTCAACATGTACCTCAACCAAAAGACCTCATCAATTTCATCATCCAAATCTGATTTGTATCTCTATAATAGACTTGGTGTATATGATCACATTCCTACAAACCTTCCTTATCTTCAAAAACAAGACACTAGCATTTTCATCAAACTTTTGTTTAGTCTCACATGCCTAGTTTTGGATTAGTCAACAACCCTAACTTGAAGTAATCATAACTTTGTACCTGTAATGTATAAAGATCTGAAACGGATACAAAATTTTCTTCAGTGTGTTTTATGCAATTCCTCCAGGTGTCACTACTTGGAACCTCTCAGAAAAGGAGTTATAGAAAAAATGGCATACCTTGCTTAATTATGGCTTATTCTAGAGAGTGACCTTGTAGAGCGTGCCCCAAACGGAATATTTGTTGAAGTCATATTCAACTATTACATAGAATACTATAGACTGTACCCTAACCAACACAGTTGGTTTCACTGAATTTGGATATGTTATGAAGAAGTTATGACGTTTTTATCCGAAACACCTTTTTTTGACTAGTTTCAGGACTAGCCACAAACCCTATTTTCCACGGAGTGTAACTCCAAAAATAAAATGACCCACAAGAGAAATTTTTTACCATGGATACTTGCATATGTTTTATTAATGGCATAGAAATTTCACAGTTTGAAGCATTGTATAAAAAAAGTTATGGTGAAAATGGTGACATGACCTGTAAATAACATACCTTAGAAAGCACCATCAAAAGAATTTATCCTTCCTTGCATTTCGTCCTTATTTTCTTCACCTTCCCTCAGAATTTCGGCTTAGATATCCTTGGTTACCTCATACACCTATAGATATTCAATATTCTTAAGTGTGATTAAAATGACAAAGCCTTTCCTCTTATTTATACTTTCCAAGTAGCTTCCTTAAAAACATCTTCTAGGTCACTTGGCCCCACTTTCCTTATTTTAGGGTTAACCCACTTCTAATTTCTCCATTAAATTTATTATTGAAATAATTTATTTTGTATTTACTTTGAATTATAATACACTCATTACTTCATTTTATTATTTACCTTTTAAAATCTCTTAAACCACTTTGACTAGTTTGACCTTTTGGGGCTTCTAGATGACATATGAGGGTCCTCCAATGTCGTAAGGCCATAACTCTCAAACCGTGAGGAGTTATATGATGTTCCACATACCACTTGAAATGGAATGACATGTACTATCCATATAGAATATTATTATCTAAAAATATATCATAATGCATATTGTTATCCATCAAACAAAATTGGGTCCATTACCCAAACCTGGGGTCTCCAACTTCTCATGGCCATAACTCTCTAACCATGAGGAGTTATGTGACATTCCGCATACCACCGGAAATGGAATGAAAAGCACTATCTATATAGGATAGTTTACCTGAAAAATTCATTGTCCTTCATCTCATTATTCCACAATTAAGCATGGGTTCTCTTACTCTGCAAAGCGTCTTCCCGTGAGGGATTTCACCATAAGGGGACCACTTTGGAGTTCATCCATATTTACTTCTTATCAACCATGAAAAGACAATAATGAGTCATCCTTAAATAAAAAAATATTGGGTCCATTACCAAAACCTTTGTGATGCGGGGCTTTCTTCAAGGGTTGACACTAATGACAACCAACCTTAATCAACAGTAATAGGGTCAGCCTGGTGATAAAGGGGCCTCATGTGAAAGTGTGAATAACTATATATAAGAGATCATGTATTCATTATTGGGATGGGAATTGGAAGTATGAAAGGTATTTGGTTATTTGGAGGGGGTTCCCCTATTCTTTAAGGAGTTATTATGTAACTTATCTATATTGGAGTTGTGCTCCACGTTTACATTCTGTACATGGTGTACTTTTGTAATTTTGTGATATTTTGAGTATTTGGATCATAACACAAACTCTGATTGATTTATTTCAATTTATGCTCGGTTAAGTGGCTTATGTATTGTGTTTTGAAAAAAATTTGGAAGCTCTGTTTTATTTTTTCCTTCGATCATTGTTGATTATCTGTGAAGTTCATGAACTAGGTGAGGGCCCTGGCTCAAATTGTTGCAAAAAATTGTGCCATTTGTTTGTCTTTGTCAATTATATCAGTTGCATCCCATAATTTCTCATAAATGAACAAGTGTCATTTGGGATCTTCATTGCCTTCATATATGGGGATATGATTAAGGCCCATTTTCATTTTCTTGGAGTTTTTCAAAGCTGGAACTATTGCAAGACTTTGGTTCAAAGTTGATTGGGAAGTCAATGTGGCATTACTTTCTGGACTTGAAATCCGAGTATTCAACTCGACCAATACAATCTGGCCTTGCTCTTCACGCAGGGTGTATTCGATTTATAATTGTGTTTGTTCTTTTCTTTGTATTAGCTCGTATGTATGACAACTTTTGTCTATATATTCTTCAAATCATCCTCTATGGGGTTGCGTCGATTAATTTTCATTATCTATTGAGTTGGAATCTTCAAGTAGTAGATTAGATAAGGGGATGGAGTCTATGAGATCTCGTATATGGAGGAGTGTGTCCTATTATAGATTTTGGACATTTTCTTGTGCTTCAATTAACAATTTGTCTCTTATTTGACCATTTTTATCAGTTCGGCACCACACCTTTGGGAATTTAGCATCCACGTGAAGTCTCTAACGGAGGAATTTTGCAATGCATGGGATAGGTATTCTTTTGGGAGAAAGTCGAATCATAGGTTTGTTGAAGTATTGTAACTGGAAAGAGTTTTCTATTTATTATTGATGTATTATTCATTAGATCAATCCCCTTTGGTGTATTGATCATGTCGAGTATAGTAAATAACCAAATCCCCTTTTGCGGATTGGTCAAGCCCTAATTGTAATATTCTAAATGAGAAGTCATCCCCCAGAATATATTAAAGTGGTTATAACCACCCAGAATGAAAAGTCGCCCGAGCTAGTGAAAAGACACCTCAGTTTAGCGCCTACAAGATTGTATAAATAAGAGAGGCTAGCACCTCATTTGTTCACTCACTCACTTGTTCATCAGAGTGCAAGGTTGGAGTTGCATTTGGAGAGGAAGGAAGAGAGAGAGAGGTGCATACTTGGGAGAGGACTTTCTGTATTGTTTGGTTTATTCTCTTGGCATTGTATTTTCTATCTATATTAAGGAAGTTTTTGTTGGGTTTTCTCCCCCATGAGGGTTTCCCAGGATAAATGATGTGTCTCTTATGATTGTGCATTTCTCAGTGATCCTATCTATGCTATGGTTATCTAGTAAATTGAAAAGAAACCTAATAATATATTAAACTATAACATGGTATCAGAGCTAAGCTGAAGAGAGCATCTTTCACAAGAAGAAGAAAAACGCCATTGTTGTCGTACATGAAAATTAGGGCTTTTAATTGAAGAAGATTTTCAACCTCAAAACCATCTAGAAAAGTGCGCCCTAACCCAAGGAATTATTTGGCACCTTCAATGCACCTTTTCAGTGGGTATATCTCCCGAAAAGTGAAACCAGAACCAGAAAACCAGAAGTACCAAAACTACCAAAACTACCAGAAAACTAGAACTTCCAGAAGTACCGAAAAACTAGAAGCACCAGTCCAAAAATCCATTGTCAAGTTTGAGGGGGTAAATTTTGGATTTTCATAAATCTGACTGCACCATCTTACTCACCTTAGCTCAGCGCATCTATCCCCTGGATCAGAATTTCAAAATTTAAAGTTTGAAAAATTAGGGCTTCCTCATAAAACCCTAAGTTGCAGTTGCAGTTGCAGTGTCATAATCAGTTGCAGTATCAATTGAAGTTGTAGTATTGGTTGAAGTATTAGTCATATTACAAGTTGTAGTTAGCCTTGAATTTTTTAAGAGTTGGTAATTATTACCGCTACTACCAAATGGTGAGACTACCTACAAATTCTATTAGAGGTATGTACTCACATATGTTTAAATTGTTAATATTTAAAGGGTATTTGCAGGAGAAGGGATCTCTTGCCATAGATTCAGAAGGATCTCAAGATCCAACAAATTCAGAGGAATTATGCAACCCCGGTGTGATTATTCGGATATACATCTATTTGTTATGACATTATTTTGATCAGTGTTGCATGTTGTAGCTATGACCATCATACTAACCTTTGGTAAAAATTAAATTCAAAGTATTAGATGGATTAAATTTGAGATCATAGAGTTTATTCTCTAACCCAACCTTATGTCAAGATAACATATTGTCTTAGTACAATAAGACGGGTTGAAGAAAGCACTCATCATCTTGAGTGAAGAAGACTTGGAAGAAAAGAAGCACACTAATTCTTGAGGACAAGACTCCAGGTTCCACATTTGATTAATTAAGTTGATAAGATTCAAAGTTGCACATGACAAGATGATAACTAGTCTTTGGAAAGTACTATACCTAGTAGCATGTGAGCATATTGAGATAAATTCCTAATGTAATCATTTGCCTGATACAAACTAACATTTCCTCTAGGAGAAATCTCTTGTGTTAGTTCTAGGTTGCCATGGAGGAATGTTTGATCACAACAATATAAGAGTGTTGACCTCATTTCATAATGTGTTTATTACTTTTGATATTTACTTCAAACATGTCACAAGTGATATCTCTAAAGGAGCTACTATGATGATTATTCGTGATATTGTTTTATCTACTATTATCAAAAGATTATTATTCTTACTTGTTGACCTTATTTCAAGTCACAGGTGATAACCCTGAGGAACCTATAGTGAAGGTTGTTGAAGGAAAAATATTATATGAGACATGAAGCAGACTATGTACATGACCATATACACTCATGTACCAAAGTAGATGAAGAAGAAGCTATCTCTTTAGATTCAGAGTATCTCATATGAAGATTGATTGAAAGGAGCAGAAGGCTCCAAAGATGATCGAACATTAGAACGGGAAGAAAATATAGTTTGAATCCTAATTTTGTCTTTCATATTTAGACTTGGTATTCAACACAAAGTATACCCTGTAAGAGATAATGAAGTCCTTGTAGACTCAGAAGAAATCGAGAGTAATCCTGATCTCAGAAAGGATCAGATGAAGAAACAACTTACAGGACTGGGAGACAGATGTCGTGAGAAGACTAGATCATGGCTTCATAAACTTATAGGAGATATGAAATCTCCTGGGAAGATTCCCTTGTTTCAGTAACAGAGAAGGAATCCAGTAAGAAAGACTAGGATATGGATTCTTTCGTGAGACTAGAAGAGAAGTCACTATTGACTTCCAATATTGATCTATACAGATCAAGCATGTTGCAGATGTACAAAGCCTGATGTGTGTCTAGAGGATTCTGCTAGCAAGAGGGAGAATACTATATTAA
>JASDQU010438252.1:37113-55614 GCA_032191745.1 Picea mariana
AGAGATGATGGAGGGTTTAAAAGGGGAGATCATGGAAGTATTGAAAATTTTCGTAACAGAGAAGACACCTGAAAGTGAAAATGCATCCCATGAAATTAATGATGAGGACACAAGGAAGGTGAATCAAGAATGGAGAAACTAAAAACTTGGGTTTGAAGACCAGCTACGTTCTTAATATTGATATGAGGAATTTTGATGGCAAGGACCCAATCACATGGATACTTCAGATGGAGAAATTCTTTGATCTCCATAATGTGCCACATACACAAAAGGTATGAATTGCTTCTTTATATTTACAACCTAATCAATTTGTATGGTATCAATGGCTTTGTTCTTGCAAATCACTTGTCACTTGGACAATTTTCACGGAAGAAATGATAGCACACTATGAGGATACAAGGAGAAATACCTTCTTTAGCCAATTGATAAATCTCAAGCAAAAGGGTTCAGTTACCGAGCACATTGAGAAATTCCAAAGATTGAATATAAAGGTAACTGATATTCTATATGAGCACTTTATTGATGTATTCATATGAACTTTAAAGGATAACATATAACATGAGGTTCACCTTTGGGAACCCAAATCATTGGAGAATGCATTTAAGGTGGAAAGGAATGTTGAAAGTAAAAATATGGCTATGGCTACTAGAAGGACCAATCCTAACATCTATAGAGAGAACAATGCTCCTTATTCTAAAACACCTCAACCTACAAGGTTGACATCTTAACAATTGGAGGAAAGAAAATCAAAAGGTTTATGCTTTAATTGTGACAACAAGTACAGTAAGGGACATAAGTGTGGTGAGAATAAATTATTCTACATAGATTGTGAAGAGGAAGAAGAACAATAACAAGAACCATCTCAAGATGAAAACGTAAAAGCGATTTCGTCTGAAGAGTTGACTCCCACAATATCGTGTAATGCATTGGCTAGAATTATCACTCCTCAAACCCTCAAAATCGAAGGATACATCAAAAAGAAAATGTAATAGTCCTAATTGATTCTGGCAATACTCATAATTTCATTCACTATAAATTAACCAAAGCTCTCAATTGCTTTGTATATCTAGCACCAGAGTTTCAAGTAATGATTGCAGATGGAGGAACTATCAATTGCTCAGGAAAATGCAATAAGATCAATCTTACTATGGGGGAATATGTAATGAATATTCCAATGATTTATATACCCATGGGTGGTGCAAATGTTGTACTAGGAATCCAATGGTTACAATCATTAGGAACAATGGATTTTAATTTTCAAGAACTTTTCATGAAATTTTCATTGGAAGGAAAAGAAATTGAGTTAACAGGTATCACAGGGAAACCCGGTAAGGTGATAAGCTCTAATGGCATGAAAAAATTATTGAAAAAGGAGCATCAAGGCATTATTGCACAACTATGCTCACTAGATGTTGAAACATCTAAGCCATATATTCCTCAAGATCTCTAAAGGATCATTGATAAGCATTCCAAAGTATTTGAAGATATTCCTAAAGGTCTTCCACCCACTCGAAATCATGATCATGAAATTCACCTAATTCTTGGGAGTGTTCCTCCTAAAATCAGGCCATACATATACCCTTACACCTAGAAGAGTGCAATTGAGTGCATGGTTGAAAAAATGTTAGAGGCTGGCATTATTAGACCTAGCCAAAGTTCTTACTCTACACCAGTGGTAATGGTATTCAAGAAAGATAGCTCATGGCGTATGTGTCTAGATTATAGAGAGCTCAACAAGATCACTATTAAATATAAGTTTCTCATTCCCATCATTGATTAATTGTTAGATGAACTACATGGAGCAATATATTTCACAAAATTGGATCTTCGTTCAGGGTATAATCAGATCAGAATGAAGGAAGAAGATATCCCAAAAACAACATTCCGAACTCATGAAGGCCATTATGAATTTTTGGTCATGCCTTTTGGCCTTACACATTCCAAGGGTTGATGAATTCCATTTTCAAGCCCTTCCTTCGAAAATTTGTGTTAGTATTTTTTGATGATATACTAATCTATAGCAAGCCTTTGGAGGATCATGTGCGACATGTTGACAAGGTGCTACAACTACTAAAGGAGCAACAACTATATGCCAAACCATCCAAATGTTTCTTTGGAGTAAAGGAGGTAGAGTATTTGGGTCATATTGTATCTCATGAAGGTGTCAAGGTAGACCCTAACAATATTAAGGCCATGATGGACTGGCTGACTCCCAAAACATTGAAGAATCTTAGAGGATTTTTGGGTTTGATAGGTTACTACCACAAGTTTGTTCGAAACTATGGAAGAATAACAGCACCTTTAACGGCACTAAATAAGAAGGATGCATTTTCATGGACTCCAGAGGCAACTAAAGCTTTAGAAAAATTTAAAGAGGTGATGTGTAAATCTCCTTCCTTGACCACTCCAGACTTCACAAAAACCTTCATTGTAGAATGTGATGCCTCGGGAAATGGAATTGGTGTTGTCTTAATGCAAGAAGGAAGGCCCCTGGATTTTGAAATTCGACCACTCAAGGGAAAGGACTTACACAAACCCATTTATGAGAAGGAAATGATGGCAATACTACATGCATTGAAGAAATGGAATCCTTACCTTATAGGTAGGCACTTCAAGGTCAAAATAGATCATGATAGTCTTAAATACTTCTTGGAACAAAGACTATCTTCAGAAAAACAACAAAAATGGGTAACCAAGATATTGGGTTATGATTTTGAAATCCTATAAAAAGAGGAAGCAAAATGTTTTGGCAGATGCACTCTCAATAAAGGATGAAGATGTTGAGGCCTTTCTCTGTGTTATCTCGATCATCCAACCCAATTGGATAATAGAAGCAAGGGATGAATGGAAGAATGATGAAGAAGTGTGGACTCTCATTCAAAGGTTGCAGCATGATTCCAGTGCATCAAATACATTTACATGGAAAAATGATTCACTATGGTACAAATATCGCTTATATTTATGTAAGAAATCCCAACTCAAACAAAAGGTGCTATTAGAATTGCACACCTCTCCAATAGAAGGGCACTCGGGATTTTTGAAAACCTACCATAGAGTCAAGAAGGATTTTTTTGGGGATGGACTTAAAACTGATGTTCAAAGGTTTGTGGAAGAATGTTTGGTTTTCCAACAAAATAAGGTGGAAACAATTAAGACCCCAGGTCTTTTACAACCATTATCCATCCTAAGTCAGTGCTGGGAGGAGGTTTCCATGGATTTCATCACAGGGTTACCAAAGTCTGAAGGAAAGAGTGTCATCATGGTGATTGTTGATAGACTGACCAAGTACGCACACTTTTGTGCACTCTCTCATCCCTTCAAAGCTAGTACAGTTGCCACTGCATTCATGGAGACAGCTCAAAAGCTACATGGAAGCCCAAAGATTATTGTAAGTGACGGAGATCCCATTTTCACTGGACATTTTTGGACAGAATTATTTTCTTTTTTGGGTACTCAATTGGCTCATAGCTCATCCTATCATCCTCAATCTAATGGACAAACCGAGATAGTGAACAAATGTCTGGAAGGCTACCTTCATTTCTTTGTGTCTGATAAACAAATACAATGGTTCAAATGGTTACCCTTGGTAGAATGGTGGTATAACACTTCCTTTCATACTGCAACAAAAATGACACCATTTATGGCACTGTATGGATACCACCCTCCTTCCATCACTTCTTCTCTAAAATAAAAATATAAGGTTCAAGCAGTGGAAGATCACATCGAGAATCAACAACAAGTTCTCCAAATCTTAAAGGACAACCTGACCATGGCACAGAATCGCATGAAACAACAAGCAGATCAACATCATAGTGAAAGAAGTTTTGAAGTAGGGGATTGGGTGTTTTTAAGACTACAACCATACAAACAGATGTCCCTCAAGCAAGCCAAGAAGGATAATAAATTATCACCAAAGTACTATGGACTTTATAAGGTGTTGCAAAGATTGGTACTATGGAATACAAATTGGAGTTTCCTGCATCTTCACGAGTACACCCAGTTTTCCATGTTTCATGCTTAAAGAAGGTTATAGGCAACAAGATCCCAGTTCAAAATATATTGTCAGAACTTGACGAGGAAGGAAAAATCATATTGGAGCCTGAAGCCATCACTGACATAAGAATTCGCCAGCTGAGGAATAGATCCATTTCAGAGTATCTCATTAAATGGAGGAAACTACCGGCTGAAGATTCCACTTGGGAAGATGAGTCTTTTATACAGAAGCATCCAGAGTTACTCAAGCATTGTAGACAACACTTGTCTCAAGGGGAGGGGCATGTTAAGCACTAATATTGGCTCATTACCCCTTAATTGGGGCATATTATATTAGTAATGTTATTTTATTTATGTCATCTTTAGTCCATTAGTTGTAATTATACCTCCTAGTCTCCTATATATACCAAGGAGACATTTTCATTTTGAATCATCTTGTACTTGAACATTTAAGTGGGGTAAAAGGAGGTTGCCCCCTCGAAGAGGCTTATTATTTGAAATTATCTATTTTTCAAGGTGTTGAGTACTTTTTCTGAGGTTTTTCTATGCTATATTGATATTTGGTTCTTAACGAACTATGACGATACACTTACTCCAGTAATTGAAGAAATAGTCGCAATATTTATGAAGACAACTAGAACAACCATGATTCATATATAGTATGATATGTAGGGGAAGCAATCCCCATATTTAAAATTGAGTGCCAGTTGTTGCATTATATTATTTGGGCCATGGAGACATGACTATGATGAAAGATAGCATTACCTCCATGAAAGAAGAAGAGCTATATTTAGTATCAGTTATTGAGCCACTCTCAGTTTCAGATGAAGTTGTTACCATGATGGAGTAGAGGATTTACTCCTATATTTTAGCAGCCATAATGAGAATGGAGCAATCATTATCAGCTTTAGAGAAGGTGCAAGTGCAGAGTCCCAGCTCTAGAAGGAAAAGTTGTAGAAAGAGGAGAGGACATACTCTCAATCAGTGAGATAGATAGTGCTTTGCAGAAAGAACATAGAGCTAGCACATGATTGTGCATATTGAGTTGCATCTAAGCAAGTGTACCAAATTGGTACAATGCAATGAGAAACTTTGATTTGAAGATTGAAGATAGAAAGACTCATGTCTTCCAGTTGAAGGAAGCTTTGTACGTGTTAAAGAAAGCTCCTAGAGCTTGGTATGGAAGAATTGACAGTTTCCTGACGAGCTTGGACTTTACCAAGAGTAAATTTGATTCTAACCTTTATGTCAAGGTTATGAATGATGAGCCAGTGATGTTACTAATATATGTAGATGATGTATCCTTGACAAGATGAAGAAAAGATGTATCCTTGACAAGATGAAGAAAAGCTCATCACAGATTGCAAAGGAAGCTCGCTACAGAGTTTGACGGAAGATCTAAATGCATTATCTCTTAGGTATTGAACCTTGGAAGAGCATAGAGAAGATCTTCCTTAACCAAGGGATGTATGCAGTTAAAATGAAGAGGTTTGACATGTTGAAATGTAAATCCATGAACAGGCCCATGGAAACGAAGTTGAATCTTCTGCTATAAACCTCGTCAGAATTGGTTGAGGCTACCCTGAATAGACAGATTATTGGTTCAATGATGTATTTGACGAATACCAAGCTAGATACATGTTTTTCCTTGAGTCAGTATCTGGTAGAACCTAGATGTGTTCACATTGTTGCTACAAAACATATGATGATATACCTTAAGGGTACGTTGGATTTTGGCCTCTATTATACTAGAGATCATGACTTCATACTGAGTGGTTACACTGATTCAGATTGAGATGGAAGTGTTTTTGATAGAAAGATCACTTTAGGATGTTGTTGTAATCTGAGGTAATCCATGATCTCATGGCAGAGTAGGAAGAAATTTAGCATTGCTCCGAGCATGGCAGAAGCGGAATACATTGTTGCATGTTCCACTAGTTGTGAAGCCATATGGATTCAGATGTTGTTGACAAATCTATTTGATCTAGAGATGGAAGCCACCATGATCCTATGTGATAACCAGAGTTGTATAAAAATGATGGAGAACCTTGTGTTCCATGATGAGTCGAAGCACATAGAGATCCAATATCTCTTCATTCGTGATATGTTGCAGAGAGGAGCCATAAAACTCCAATATGTTAGCACGGATGAACATGTTGTTGATGTGTTGATCAAGCCTCTATCTCGTCTAAAGTTTGAGCACTTTCGAGATAAGCTTGGTATAGTCCGAAAGGACCTCCCTCAAAAGGGGGAGTAGTGTTGATGTGTCATCTTAATTGTTGTGTTGATGTGCCAGCTTAATTGTTGTGTTGATGTGCCAACTTAATTGTTGTGATGACTTGCCATCTTAATTGTTGTGTTGATGTGCCATCTTAATTTCTATGATGACATGTCAGCTTAATTTTTGTGATGATGTGCCAGCCTATTGTTTTGATGCCAGCTTAATTGATGTGATGATGTGTCAACTTAATTGTTGTGATGATGTGCCAGCCTAGTGTTGTGATGCCAGATTCATGTTGATGATATGCCATCCTTTTGTTGTGATGATGTGCCAACCTCGTGTTGTGATGATGTGCCAGCCTGGTGCTGTGATGATGTGACAGCCTCATGTTGTGATGAAGTTGACAGTCTCATACTGTGATTCCAGCTTCATGATGTGATGATGTGTTTCCAGACTCGCGTTGTGATGCCAACTTCGTGCTGATGATGTGCTGCCAGCCTTGCATTGTGATGTCAGCTTCATGCTGATGATGTTTTGTTTCCATCCTCGTGCTGTGATGCCAGCTTCATGTTTATGATATTGTGTATCCATCTTCATGTTGTGATACCAGCTTCGTGCTGAAGACTCCCAGCCTAGTGCTGATGTTGATGATGCTCGAGCCTTTGTCCTGTGATATTGTTGTTGTTGATGTTGTATCAACCTTGTGTTGTTATTGATGATGATGATGTATTAGTGTTATACTAATCCATGTTGATGTAGTTGATGATGATGATGCCACTTCAACCTCTTGCTGAAGATGATGATGATGATGCCACTTTAGCTTCTTGTTGAAGATGATGATGATGATGATGCCACTTCATCTTCTTGTTGAAGATGGCGATGATGATGCCACTTCATCTCCTTGCTGAAGATAATTATGATGGTGATGATTTTATTTCATATTTCATGCCAATGATGATGATGTTACTTTAACCTCACATTGAATATGATGATGATGTTACCTTAGCCTCATGTTGATGAGGACGATGATGCCATTCCATCTCCCTGCTGTGAATGATGATATTGATGATGAGAAAAACTTTTGATGATTTATAGATATGTCAGTCAGTGTTCCAAGATGATGTCGATGATGATAACCTCTCTCTTGCCTGATGCTATTGTAGAATACCCTTATTTTTAAGGGGGAGTGTTGAAGTATTGTAACTACAAAGAGTATTCTATTTATTATTGATTTATTATTCATTAGATCAATCTCCTTTAGTGGATTGATCATGTCGGGTATTGTAAAGAACCAAATCCCCTTTTACAGATTGGTCAAACCCTAATTGTAATAGGATAAATGAGAATTCAGACCCCAGAATATATTAAAGTGGTTATAACCACCCAGAATGAGAAGTCGGCCTAGCCAGCGAAAAGACACCTTAGTTCAGCGCCTACCAGATTATATAAATTGTTGATTAAGGTTGGTTGTCATTGATGTCAACCCTTGAAGAAAGCCCCATAGCACAAAGGTTTGGGTAATGGACCCAATATTGTTTGATGTAAAGATGACTCATTATTGTCTTGTCATGTTTGATAAGAAGTAAAGATGGATGAACTCCAAAGTGGTCCCCTTATGGTGAAATCCCTCATGGGAAGACGTTTTGCAGAGTAAGAGAACCCATGCTTAATTGTGGAATAATGGGATGAAGGACAATGAATTTGTTAGGTAAAATATCCTAGATGGATATTTCTTGTCATTCCATTTTCGGTGGTATGTGGAACGTCACATAAATCCTCACGGTTAGAGAGTTATGGCCATGAGAAGTTGGATACCCTAGGTTTGGGTAATGGACCAAGTTTGTTTGATGGATAACGGTATGAGTTATGATATATTTTCAGATAATACTATTCTATATGGATAGTACATTTCATTCCATTTCTGGTGGTATGTGGAACGTCACATAACTCCTCACAGTTTGAGAGTTATGGCCTTACGAAGTTGGAGGACCCTCATATGTCATCTAGAAGCCCCAAAATGTCAAACTAGTCAAAGTGGTTTAAGAGATTTTAAAAGGTAAATAATAAAGTGAAGTAATGATTGTATTATAATTCCAAGTGAATACAAAATAAATTGTTTCAATAATAAATTTAATGGAGAAATTATAAGTAGGTTAACCCTAAAATAAGGAAAGTGGGGCCAAGTGACCTAGAAGATGTTTTTAAGGAAGCTACTTGGGGAGTATAAATAAGAGGCAAGGCTCTCTCATTTTAAAAACACACTTGAGAATATTGAATATCTATATGTTTCTGAGGTAACCAAGTATATCTAAGCCAAAATTCTGGGGGAAGGTGAAGAAAACAAGGCCGAAATGAAAGGAAGGATAAATTCTTTTGATGGTGCTTCCTAAGGTATGTTATTTACAGGTTATCTCACCATTTGCGCTATAAATTTTGTTCTATAATGATTCAGACCGTGAAATTTCTATTCCATTGAGAAAACATATCCAAGTATCTGTAGTAGAAAATTCAGCTTGTGGGTCGTTGTATTTTGGGAGTTACACTACGTGGAAAATAGGGTTTGTGACTAGTCCTGAAACTAGTCAAAAACAGGTGTTTCGGGTAAAAACATCATAACTTCTTCATAACAGATCCAAATTCAGTGAGACACAATTTTTTGGTTAGGGTACAGTCTTTAGTATTATTTGTAATAGTTTCAGATCATTTCAACAAATATTCCGTGCGGGGCACGCTCTACAAGGTCTCTCTCTAGAATAAGCTAGAATTCAGCAAGGTATGTCATTTTTTCTATAAATCCTTTTCTGAGAGGTTCCAAGTAGTGACACTTGGAGGAATTACATAAAACACACTGAAGAACATTTTGTATCAGTTTCAGATCTTTATTCATTATAGGTACAAAGTCATGATTACTTCAAGTTAGTGTTGTTGACTAATCCAAAACTAGGCATGTGAGACTAAAGAAAAGTTTGATGAAAAAGCTAGTCTCTTGTTGTTAAAGTTAAGGAAGGTTTGCAAGAATGTGATCATATACACTAGGTCTATTACGAGCTACAAATAATATTTGGATGATGAAATTGATGAGGGATTTTAGCTCAAGTACATGTTGAGTACATGGTTAAGACAAGAAGTTGATGAGTTGGCACATACATGAGGTGTACAGTTGATGATGTTCATACATATTGATGAGTCATAGTTGATGAGTAGTTGAAACATGATTGGTACATGTTGGCACAGGGGTAGACTCGAGGTTCAGTCCAAGAGCACACCAACAAGCCCTAGCTACTGGCCCTTTCGGCAACACCTGCGAAGCAGATGCAGTCTCACCCGAAGCAACTATGAGGGGGTTGCAGGACAGAGATGTCTACAACTAGGGGAATATCAAGTGGGTCTAATAGAAAAACAATGCAATATGCACCTATCACTTATCAAGCTAGATCTCTTCTGCGTAGTTATAGATCTGATCTAACACAGCAATGTAAATAACAAGATAACAACAACACAGATCAAAGCAACAATCACACATACACAACACAAGATATACATGGTTCACCCTCTCTCTAGGGCTACGTCCATAGAACTGTGCTTATAATTCATTAAGGTAAAGCATACAGCTCTTATCTGTGCTCTCAGCTAGCATATCTTCTTTCCTCTCTCTCTTTCTCTCCCCTCTCCTATGCACCCAACTGCAGGACTTGATCTCCGCACACAACTGAAGATCTTACAATACTAGAAGACTCTCTCTCTCTCTCATCACTTCTCTCTCTCAATACATTAATCTCCCCCACAATAGAGCTGGATCAATAACAATATCATGTCAATACTCAATGAACAACCTGACCCAGGTCCTCTTGACCTTTATTTATACATTACAATACCTCATCGACAACCTTAGGCTGAAACCTAAGTGCCAAAACCCTAGATACCAAAACCCTAGGTGTCTAAAACCCTAGGTCAACTTGACTTTATTTTTCCAGGCTTCACCAGCTTGCCTTCCCTTCCTTCTTGCACAGTGCTCCAAAGAATCCAATGGTGGATTTTTCCAATTTTTGAGTTGTCCTCGATCCATCTTCCATGTTGATCTATCATCCTCAATCTCCTCGTCCAACGGCTTGCTTTTCTGCACTTCGCTCCATCTTTTTTGCTCTTCTTCTCACTTTGACCCAGTGATAGCCACTATGTCTCTCGCAAAGCTCGTTTTTCACCTTTTCTTCCTTGTACTTCACGTCTTTCCATAACTAAGGGCCAACAGGCCCCAAACTCTCACATGTGACTTGTCCCGAAGCACTTTGGATTTGGTTCCTCTATTTTTCTTCGACTTGGACTGTGCAGTGCAGCCTTTGCTTTTTGCTTTGTGCCTCCTCTCCCTTCTTGTACAGACTTTATTTTTTGTGTCTAGTACCCAATTCAACCTGCACCTGGTACCTAGACCCTTTTCTCCTTGCTTCTACGGAGAGCTGCGAGGCCACTGGTTGTCATAGTACAACTTTAGTCRACTCTCATTCACCAATCCTACCTTCCATTTTCCATTCAATGTCTTCAGTTGCGTCACTCCTCCTTCTGTAACATAGGTGATCTCATATGGTCCTAGCCAATGTGTTATGAACTTCCCAGGGTGTTTTATAAATTTACTATCATACACCAGCACTAATTCACCTTGCTTGAATGCATTCTTCTTGATGTGCCTATCATCATAGGCCTTCTCTCTTTCCTTCTAAACTTGCTAATGGAACCCAAAAATGAATCTGTCTTCTTCCAGTTCAACCAACTATGCAAGCCTCTCGTGAACAGTGTCAGTATCATCCATGTCTGTAAACGCAACAATCCTTAAGCTTGGTACCAAATATTCCATCGAGACACCAGCTTCAAGACCATAAACCAATTTGAAAGGGGTCTGCATTGTTAATTTCTTGCAAGTGGTTCTATAGGCCCATAGCACTGCAAGTACTCTTAGATCCCAGTCGTCCCTATTCACACTACAAATTTTTTTCAATGCTGTCTCCAAGATCTTATTGAATGCTTCAACTATTCCATTTGCTTGTGGATGGTAAGGTGTGCTCTTTTGATGGTCGTGGACTGCAAATTCTTCAGTCAGGGCTTCAACTGTATTATTGATGAAATGTGTTCCTTTATCACTCATAAGGATTTTGGGGCATCCAAACCTGGTGATTATGTCATCAAATATAAAACTTGCAGTTGTAGTTGCACTACAGTCCTTGACTGCTCTGGCCTCAGCCCATCTGGTTAAGTATTATGTCGCAGTAATGATATACCTTGCTCTTGTGTGTTTCCCTGGTGGGTTTATAGGTCCCACGAAGTCAATGTCCCACTTTTCAAATTCTTGTAGGGTCATCTGAGGTGGTGATGACATTTCATCTCATCTGGATGGTTTCCCAACTCTCTGGCATACATCACAGGCTCTAGCATAATCCTTAGCATCTCTATGTAAGGTAGGCCACCAAAGGCCAACTCACAGGACCTTCTACGTAGTCTCTCTCCCTGCTTAGTGTCCTCCTGCAATGCCTTCATGAGCTTCTGCAAGGATAAATGGTCACGCTGTCTCCATAATGCATATTCTTAGTATCTCATCAGGTCCCAGTTTGTATAGCTGACCAGCTATAAGTGAAAAGTCTGCAGCATGCACCACGAGCTGTTACTTTTGGGGAATTGTATACTCACTAGGTGTCATTCCTGTTGACAAGGACTAGACTATGTCTGTGAAGTGGTCATCAATCTTCCTAATTGCGAGAAGATGTGCATCTGACAGTGTATCCTCCAAACTGGTGGGTTCTTCGCCATGTTCCAACCTCAACAAGTGGTCAAGACCCTTGTTCATTCTTCCTGGCATAACTATGATTTCAAAATCATATTCTTGAAATAGTAGAAGCCATATGCATATCCACCCCCCCAACACTAGCTTGTTGACTAGGTCCTTCAATGCAGAGTGATATGTGAACATTTTAAAGTGTCCTCCCAACAAGTAGTGTCAGAATTTTTGCAGTGCGTACACCATGGCTAATCCTTCTCTTTTTGTAGTGGTATAGTTAATTTCAGCTGTAGATAGCTTCCTTCTAGAGAAAGCTAACAGATGGTCGATATCCCCTTCTCCAGGTTGTGCCAGTACTGCTCCTAATGCAATAGAAGATGCATCAACATGCACATGAAATTCCTTGTTCTAATCTAGAAAAACCAGAATGGGCGCAATGACCATATTTTGTTTCAGTGTGTCAAAGCTCTATTGGCATTCATCTGTCTAGTTGACCTGACAGTCCTTCTTCAACAACTTCTCCATCGGTGTTGTGACTTGAGCATATCCTTTAATAAATTTCCTATAATAGCCAGTATGTCCTAGTGCAGTGTGCAGTTGTTTGACTAAAGTAGGTGGTGGAAAATCAACTATAATTGCAATCTTTGATGGATCAAGCAACAATCCCTGCTTGCATACAATATGGCCTAATAGTACTCTGAATGGTGAGAAGAATATGCACTTCTTCATATTTAAAGAACTTTGACACTGCCTGCATTTATCCAGCATTAGCCTTAGACATTCAATATGATTTTTCAACAAACTAAACACAGTCCAGTCATCAAAATAAGCTTCTAAAAATTTATGCAAAAATTCTTTGAACGCTTCGACCACTACCCTGGTAAAGATGGCTAGGGCATTCTTCAGTCTGAAGGGAATTACTTTATATTGGTAGGATCCCCATTCTATGGAAAATGTAGTCTTGTGGTGGTCCTCCTTGGCAATCCGGATCTGATGGTATCATGAAAATCCATCTGTAAAAGAATATGCCTCCTGGCCTCCTACATTGTCTAATACTTCATCTGTGAAAGGTGTAGGGAAAGGATCATGCAGACAAGAATCATTCAACTTCCTGAGGTCCACACATATCCTGACTTCTCATGTCTTCTTGTCTTGTACTACCATAGGGCTGATCCACTCTGACTCTTCGACAAGTTCAATAATCCCTTCTTCCATCATTGTATCGAGCTCAGTCTTCACTTTTTCCTTGTATTTCGGGTTCAACCTATAGGGTCTTTGCTTGACTGGCTTTGCATCTGGTTTAAAAGTTATTCTCATATCTCCCATAGGTTCTTTGATACCCTTCATATCAGTGAACTTGGTCGGAAACAAGTCCTGATATTCGTGCAACAATTTTGTAATCTTGTCAATGGTGGCAACATCCTAGAAATCTTTGACATTAGCAAGCTTCGGGGTCTCCTCTGTCCCAATGTTGACCTTTTTGATATTGATGGGATGACCAATAAATGGTATCTCAACTTTTGGTCCTTCCACATCTCTTTGGTCTTTTGTTTCAGTGATGTTTACCTTCCTGGGATTGTCATCATCATCGACATTGATGTTGTAGAAACTCTGCAATTTCTGGAGAGGCGCAGTCCATTTGTCCTCTTCTTGTTCCATAGGGAGGCTGGGTTCTGCCTCGAATACCTTCTGTATCATGATATATAGTTCTTGGTCTACTGAAGGATATTCACTTTCAAAGAAAAAGGTGGTTACAAAGTTGTGAATCATACCTTCCCAATCTGTAGTGACGAGGTGCAGATCTGCTTGAAGGTACTAGTTGATAGGGTTTGTGTCTAGTGTGTTAATGAATCTATGCACCCATTGTTCTCAAAGGATGTCACTCCATGCCTCTTCAAAGCTTCGCACATGGTCCTTTGGGTAAATTCAACCTATGTACCTTACTTCGCAGCTTAGTGCTTGTGATGAGAACCATGTTGTCATCAAGGTTCGGCATTATGTCCAATCTATGATGTTTCTTTTATGCGTTCCCCACCATCTTGTTGGTGTGGATTTCAGGGCCTCGTCCATAGCCAACAACCTCTGTTGTGTTGGTACAATTTCTTCAAAGTCCATCAAGAAGGATTCTAAAGGATCCAGACCATCGAAGATAGGTAAGTTACTTATGGTTGTACCAATCCAGCGAACCCCTCTAGTCAGTCGAGCACATATCCTTGTGGATACTTCATACATCTAGTTCTCCCAATTCTCTAGCGCTTCTTCTGAAACTGATGAACATGCGATGTCACTTCACCACCTCAGATTTCCATCAACTATAGGGTTGATGTAATTAGGTTGTCTGGTTGTCAGCTTGTAGATGTTTTCCAGTTCGTATGCGTGATCTTCTTCTCTGATAGGCTCTGTATATCGAGGACCCTCATCTGGATCTAAAGGTGCAATGACCCGAAGTCCATCTCTTTCAAATGTCATATGTCTCTTCTTTAGGTTGAAAATAGTAGAATTGTTGAAGGCCCATTCAATTCCTAACAATGCAATGTAAGGGCAGTTGTCATCAACAAATTCAATCACCTCAAAATCTGCAAATGTTCTAACTCCGTCGATGTCCACAGGGACATGTTCCAACTGTCCAAATGGGTTGAAATCTTGTTGATTATCCATGCGAAGCCTGATAGGGGAATAGATCAGCTTGGGTTTTCCCATTAGCGCTAATGTTTGCTTCATCATGATATTGACCTCCAACCCTAAGTCGAGGACCACATAGTCTATATCATACTCTCCTATCTGAGCATTCAAGTGTAATTCTTTATTTGTCCTTCTCTTCTTACCAATTTGGTGTACTGCCCTATTCAGTAAGGAGTCTAATTTCCCTATCTCATATTGTTTGATTAAGTTTTGTAATTCTTGTACAACATTTTCATCCTGAATCAATTTAATACAAGAGTATAAAAATTTGATGATCTTACTTACTTATTTTCCCTCCTTTGGCGAAGCCGACTGATCAAATGCATGAGGCATTCCATATTCTCTTATTTCTGGTCGTATCTTTGATGAAGATCCTTTATCTCCTTTGAACTCTTTYCTTTCCTCCTCAAATATCTGTCTTTCTTCCTTAGCATCGAACGTTGGGGTCTTCTCTACAGCTTTCCTTACTCTGGGGCCTTCTGCAGTCTTACCTTGGGCTGCTCTATCTTCTCCTGTAGCATCACCTCCTCGAGTGATAACAATGACTCTAGGGTATGTTCCATGGGGTTCARCATATATTAGTTGTACTTATGGGTTCTGCTGAGGTCCTCGTCTTTCCTGAAGCTTCCCTAGTAGTACAGGGCAGTCCTCAATGACATGCTTGAAGGAGTTGCAATAACTGCAAGTGGTACAAGGGTTATGACAGTCCCTTTCTATATGTCATGGATGTGCATCGTTATAACMGATTATTTGTCCTTGGCCTCATCTTATACCTCCTCCTCCTCCTCGTCCTCTGAATCCACCACGAGGATTCAAGTTTCCTCTTCTCGGGGAGTTATATTGTGCATTATTTCCTTCTTGATGTACTTCACCTTGGATCTTGTATACATCTCTTGACCTTTCATGCATGAGGTCATAGGCCCTACAGTATCTATCATCATGCCCTACTGACTTACAGAAGGTGCAGTATAGGTCTGTAGGTGTTTGAACATACTTCTGCATGTAATAGCACTCACCAGGGCGATGTCGATTTCTGCATACTTCGCACCAAGGTAATGTGACTTGCTTCAAAGGGATCGGAGCTCCAAAAGACAAATATTCATGAAACAGGGGATAGTGATCCTTGTCATGGCCTTTTGATTTGCATTTGATACACCAGATGTCTTCCCTTTTGTCTTTTCCTTTGTCCTTCTTCATATCCTCGATCTGTAGAGACAAACTACTCAGTTGGCTCAAGATCTGACTCATACCTAAGCTAGACTCTCCCATGGGGGCTGATTCGAGCTTCATGGTGATCTCCAATGCTTCTGCCTACAAGGAAATCTTCTGCTGCATCAATGGAACTCTGATATGTGGTAAAAGAGTAGCGATAAACCATTCTTTGTTCTACTCGTCTGGGATCTTGAAAGTCAGTCGATCTGTCAAGGTCTTGAATCTCTTATCGAACTCCCAAACAGGTTTGGCTACCTTCTGCTTGATCTCCTTCATATTTGTAGTACATTGTGACTCCAACTTAGGTTTCTTAAACTCTGCAATTACTGCGTTCTTGATCTCATTAAATGGTTTAGGCTACGCAAGTCCTTGGACAAGCTTCATGTACCAGCTCAATGCGCGATCCCTCRGCGTAGTGCTAAATTTGTTTCTTTTAACAACTTCGTCGGTGATGTTTTTAATGTTCCATACGGCCTCACATAGGAACCAGTGCTGATCAAGATCTTCAKATCTGTCTCCYCTAAAGATAGGGAGCCTCATCTCATCTTCCATGGAGTTTCCTAGATTTCCTGTCTGAGTAGATGCCGAACTACTAGTAATAGTGCTCTAAGGACTCTGGTGCTTCTGAATATTTTGATTACTTAGCATTTCTGAAACAACAGGAGGATTTATATTAATTACTTCAGTGGTCTGCGCAATTCCTGATGTTTCTAGCTCGTCCCAACGAAGTTCTTCAATGGATTCTTCATCTGCCCTAGTGGGTTCTGAGTGCTCTTCGTCTGTCAGATCCACCTCTTCTCCACTGTAGAAACCGTCTTTCCCGTAGTTTTTCTTAAACAAGTTCTCAAGGTGAAGCCCTCTTAATAATTTTCCACTGCGCATATGTCCAGCTTCTGTGTCACTATCGTTGTCTGAATTCTTGAACATTACCCTTTTCAGATCCCGCTGGTCTACTATATCTTCAAGATATGGTTTTCATGCAAGAGAATCTTGATTCTTAACTTCAGAAAATGAAAAAATTTCCCTCTGGGTCCTTTGAAACAATGTCTCTCGGCTTGGCTATACGACTCTACTATGTCAACAACAGATTCGGTGATAAACCCTCCAATGGTACTATCAAACCAGTGATCTATCACTCTGGATATAGCATTATCAACTCTCTTAACCTTGTGGATCAACGTCCACGTCCAAACTACAGGAGGTATAGATCTGATCTCAAACTGGGTATCATCTAACCTAGCCAACCATTCATGTAGCTCTTGATGGATTCCTCCAAAGAAGATCTCATGAATGTCAATGAAGATGTATCTTTGTAGCCAATCTTCAGTACTCAGCTTATGGTTTTTGTTTTGGGCTTCTGCGAAGTCACTCTCTCGATCCTCTATCCACTTTTGAATCTCTGTCTTCTATGGGAACCACCTTGACATTCCCTTACACGGATTCTGGTCCTGGCAACGGAACCATTGTTGGCACAGGGGTAGACTCGAGGTTCACTCCAAGAACGCACCAACAAGCCCTAGCTACTGGCCCTTTCGGTAACACCTGCGAAGAAGATGCAGTCTCACCTGAAGCAGCCATGAGGGGGTTGTAGGACAGAGATGTCTACAACTAGGGGAATATCAAGTGGGTCTAGTAGAACAACAATGCAATATGCACCTATCACTTATCAAGCTAGATCTCTCCTGTGCAATTATAGATCTGATCTAACACAGCAATGTAAATAAAAAGATAACAACAACAGAGATCAAAGCAACAATCACACATACACAACATAAGATATACATGGTTCACCCTCTCTCTAGGGCTACGTCCACACAAATGTGCTTATAATTCATTAAGGTAAAGCATACAGTTTTTGTCTGCACTCTTAGCTAGCGGATTTTCTTTCCTCTCTCTCTTTCTCTCCCCTCTCCTACGCACCCAGTTGTACGACTTGATCTCCACACACAACTGAAGATCTTACAATACGAGAAGGCTCTCTCTCTCAGCACTTCTCTCTCTCAATACAATAATCTCTCCCACAATAGAGCTAGATCAACAACAATACCGTGTCAATACTCAATGACCAACTCGACCGAGGTCCTCTTGACCTTTATTTATACATTACAATACCTCACCGACAGCCTTAGGCCGAAACCTAAGTGTCAAAACCCTAGGTTAACTTGACCCGCTTTTTCTGGGCTTCGCCAACTTGCCTTCCCTTACTTATCGCGTGGTGCTCCAAAGCATCCAATGGTGGCTTTTTCCACTTTCTGAGTTGTCCTTGATCCATATTCCTTGATGATATATCATCCTCGATCTCCTCATCCAACGACTTATTTTTCTGCACTTTGCTCCATCTTTTTTGCTCTTCTACTCAATTCAACCCAGTGACAGTCATTGTGTCTCCTGCGAAGCTCGCTTTTTACCTTTTCTTCCTTGTACTTCGCTTCCTTCCATAACCAAGGGCCAACAGTACATACTTGGTGTTATCACTGAAATTTTGTCCGCACAGGGCGACAAAGAACTCCGCATCGTCAGCACAGAAAAACAGTCATTCATGGCACAAGGATTAACTCCACAGCACATCAAAAGGGCCAAAACTATACAAAGTTGGCTAAAAAAAAAAATTAAAAAGCGCATCGCGCCC
>JASDQU010438252.1:57668-98865 GCA_032191745.1 Picea mariana
TAGTCGTTTGATGACCTCAAAACATCGCTTTCAAATGCACCTTTGATGAGTGCACCTGACTACAATCGCGACTACATCCTCTACGTATCAGCATCAGCTGTATCAGTAGCCGGTGTCCTCGTCCAGCTCGGATATGACAATCGTGAACACTTGGTACATGGTTGGATGCACTTGTTTATGGTACAGGTTGATTTAAGGTTCTTTGGTACAGGTTGGTGCATGGTTGATGCACTTGTTTATGGTACAAGTTGATTACAGGTTGAGGTATAGGTTTATGCATGGTTGATGCATGGTTGATGCATGGTTCAGATTTATTGGTATAGGTTTACAGTGGTATATCTCACAGTGATAGTGTGACAGTGGTCCCTTCATTCTACTTCTACTTCAGGGTGGTAGGACAGGGCAAGGACAGGTGGTTGTAGCCACCTTTTGGTTGTATCCAGAGAACATGGGGGGTTTTAGCCTCCTTCTAGTTGTATCCAGAGAATTGGGGAGTTGGATCTTCCCTCAGGTTGTAACCTGAGAAACTAGGGGGTTGGAGCCTCCTTCCAGTTGCAGCTGAAAAACAAAGGAAGTTGGTGCTTCCAATGAATGTAATTCTTCAATACATATAAGGAAAAGCATTATCTAGTTTTATCCTTATTTGGCTTTCCATGTAAAATATTGGTGTACTATGTATGTGTATGATTGTTCATTTGTTCATTGCTTATTTACTCTGCAGTTATTGGATGGTAATGCTACATTGATATAACACTTGGATTATATGGTTAAAAATGATTAAATTTCTCTATTATTGATTCACCCCCCCTCTCAGTAATCCAACATAAATAAGAGAGGCTAGCGCCTCATTTGTTCACTCACTCACTTGTTCATCAGAGCACAAGTTTGGAGTTGCAGTTGGAGAAGAAGGAAGAGAGAGAGAGGTGCATACTTGGGAGAGGACTTTCTGTATTGTTTGTTTTATTCTCTTGGCATTGTATTGGCTATATATATCAAGGAAGGTTTTGTTGGGTTTTCTCCCCCATGAGGGTTTCCTAGGATAAATTATGTGTCTCTTATGATTGTGTATTTCACAGTGATCCTATCTATGCTATGGTTATCTAGTAAATTGAAAAGAAACCTAATAATAGCTTAAACTCTAACAAGGTCCAGCTTTGTCAATATCCATACTATCGAATTGGTCAACTATTTGTTGAGCACCACTAGCTTCCATGCTTATTTTCAAATGTTTACTCCTCCGAGGAGATTTCAAGGTGCTCTCAACGGATGCTCCATCGATCTTTCTTGCATGGGTAAGTTTCCTATTTGAACTTCTAGGATCCCTTTCATTTTGTAACTCTTACAACCTAGTTTTCCTCATGTCCCTCTCTAATTTTTGAATATCTATTGAAGGTTTATGGGTCTGCATTCAACGTACATACTTCTCACTTGATTTAGTTCTCTTCCTCTCAACTTCAAACATTTTCGACATGGTTTTTCTTAACTCAAATTATGTCATCGCATGGATTTTCCAACCCCCCATCACCAAGCCAACTTACTCACAGTCAGTGGTGTTACGTATTCTGGCTGATTTCATTTATTCAGAAAAATAATCCCAAGCTTCTCTTGTATCTTTATAGTTAGCTTCCATAAATGATTCCCACTCTTCTATCTTTTCTTTCCAATTGGAATTTGGAGGATGATTAGCCAAAGGGGTTGGTACTCGACGATGTCTCTGACACCCTTGTCTAGTATAAATTTATAAAGCAGGGATGGGACGGTGCAAAGGAAAATGTCATGTGATTTGATGTTAAATTTTCTTTAATGTAATTGTGCACGATCCTTTAAAAACAATCGTTCAAGTTTGTTCTTCCTTTGTTTTTATTGTGTGCATCAATTCCTCATTGGGAGTGATTTTTCACATTATACTCATTGACATATTCGTGCAATGCTTTTGGAATGGCCTCTAGGAATTGTTTGTGTGTATCTGAAAAGAACTGGGTATGTGCTTTGGCTAGCGTTAGTCAGTTTCTTCTTGCATATTACTCTTCCACCATTCATGTATGTCTTCCAAAGTTAACATCTATGTGTCTTTTACTTTATGCATGCCCAAATTTAGAACTACCAGAAATAAAACCAATAATGTAGTCTAATGGAAAGTACAAGAAGTTACCAATTGATCCTTACACAAAGCAACATATATCACAACATCATATATAAGTACACATAGAGACATAAGTAAGGATACAAAAAATGTGGGATAACCATCAATTCTTTTGACTAGATATATAAAACAACTTCTCTCTCTCTCTCCATTACATAGCCACACACACACATATGCATTCTATACAATTATCATTCATTTACACTTCATAACTACATGGTCGTCTGACATAACTGTATGTTCGGCTAAATTCACTAACCGACTTTTGTAGTTGACTTGGATGTTCAACAGACAGTTCTAGTCGATAGAGCTGACTAGCCCCTACAACATGTACTCTTGTACACTCTACCCTTTCTTATATATGAAGTAAATCCAATGGATCCATTAGTCCTCTTCATACACAATAAGATAAAAATGGGACTTAATGACGGTTTTAAATACCTACCACTTAGTTATTGTGGGATCTCCTTTTGTCCGAAGTGTCTATGTGTGGTTTTCCCACCAATATTGGGCATGGTATTTAACTTCAATTGGGAAAATGATGTATTTTTCTCTTCTCCTATGTTATTAACACTAAAATAGACTATTATATGTGCAACCATAGATTCAAATTAATAACATCAATCTCACCGTGATAGGGTTTGATATCCAATTTCGCCTCCATTTTGATCATATATTGGGAAGAAGTGATGTTGGAACATGATATCTCTTTCTATGGCTCCTTTTATAGCTCATTTTCTATTTATTCTTTATCACCATATTTCTTTTCAGAACTAATTTTTGAGTTAGAGCTACCAAATTCCCTAAAAGGTCTAAAATTTCTTTCTATATCTGCCATGAGAATTGTCATGATATGAGATATGTCAAAGACTTATGCTTATAGATTTGAAAACCTCTCATCCAAGTCATCCCTTGTACTTTTATTGTATTCATCCACCAAGGATAGGGTTTCAAGACTTCTTATTTAATCCAATTTCTAGATCCTACAATTTCCCAAAAAATATCCAAAGAAAACTTATATGATACCAATATGATATGTAAAGTGCCATGGATATTCCACTGGAATAGTTTGTCATAACAAATATTACAATTGTTTTCAAATTCGTTGTTATGCAATGTTTTACTTAAGATTAAGATTTAATATTACTAGCTTGGCACTAAATTACTAAAATAATCCAAGACTAAAACAAACAAAAAAGATAAAGCAAATACCACACCATCCACGCAATGAACCCAATATGGGAAAACCAAGCCAAAAGGTAAGGACTATGCCATCTCTTTTCTTCTTAGATATGAAATGAAAACACAAATAAAGGTGAACTCATTATGGATTTTGGATTGACATTGTGGCATGTATGATTGCTACAAGGTACTCTACTTCCTATGTTCTAATCCAATATCCCACTTCCTTGCTCTACTCAACTATGGAATGGTAAATAACAAGAATGGAACCCCTTCATTTTCTAGCAGACCAATATTTAACATGTCTTGATAACCATGATAACCATTTAGAGTTAGTTTTAAGGTTTTTTATTCCTCAACTCTCAATTAGGGTTAGTGTTTTCAACCCTCTAGAATCTTCTTTAAATTCCACACTTGACTAGCTCCACATGTCAACTTACAAGAGGCATAAATTCCTCATACAAACTTTGATTGTAGTGATACATACATTGTTGGAAATCTCTTAGTGTGTGTAACATATTTTGGAGGTTGGGACTATGTCCACAAATTTTTTACCCCAAAAAAGGCCATATTCCCAAAAAACTAGCTTTAGAATTTTCAAGACCCAAAATCACCAAAATAGGACCTACCCCTAGAATGGGTCGTATGAGTCAATAACTCCAAATTTTCACTCAAAAAGTGCCAAAATAGATGAAAAATTAGATATTGGTTCATTCAAATCATTAAATATTTAATTCAAGATACAAATACAAAAAGTTGGAATAATAAATAGCCTTGAGACTATATGTCATTCACTAAGGTGTCAACACATCATCACTTACTTTTATATTTGACTCAATAAATATTACATATATACAATTGGAAAATATATGGTAAAGATAGTGTAAAAAATAAACATTACAATAATCCCCACTAATGTTTGATTGGGTATGAAATACAATGTTAACACCATCTTGACTATCATGAGGTTAAAACTAGTTCTCCACAAAGAGTCAATCTTCAAAATGGTAGACTATAAAACACCTTTACATGGGCCTCTTCAAAACTAATGAAGAAAATAAAAATTTAAACATAGGCTCTTTCTTTAGAACTAAATCCTCCAAAACACCTTTGCATTAACATCTTAAAAATTGACAAAGGAAACACAAGTTTAAATGAGCACATGCATGGATAATGAGAGTGGAGAATCAAATCCCACAATGTTGTTAAAACACGATCTTCAAATAAATACCATAAAATATGGTAAAGAACATGTTTATTTGAAAGTGATCAAATGGATTTGCAAGAAAGTTGTAAAGATAAGCATAAATTCTCCATTCATGAAAGCCAAAATATCTATGAATCTAATAGTGATCCAATGAAGCTACAATTAAATCAAGCATCGAAGATCAACAAGAATCATTCAATTAATGAATTTGGGAAAGAATATGAAAAGTCTCAAGAAGCACTACAAACATCACATGTGATAATATGGAATATCCATGAAAACGCATGTTTTGAACCACACACATGTGCAAAAAAATAGAAAAAATGGTTGTTTATAAAAAACTATCAAAAAGTGATTATTGTTATAGTCAATTAATTAAAATGAGAAATGAGAATTATACAACTATATAGTTGAGAGGAAATTAATTGATAAGATGTCCTCAAATCATGAGCTCTTTGAATTTCTTCACGACCTATCATTAACCCAACTACAATAATGGGTACCAAACCAAATGTTGTCTTACTTAATGGTCATAGTCATAGAAAGGTTTTCAAGCATTAATAAGAATCCTTAACTAGTCCAACATGAAATGATATCTCACCAATAGTAAATGTGATGCCTAGACTCTATCTATAACCTTAGATTCAACCATTAACACAACAACATTGACAATAACATATATATGGAATAAGTGACCATAGCCATCAAAATGTCAATATTCATTGCTTTCATTCTACCATTAACCAATCATAGCTATATTAAAATCATAATCCATAACAAACAGAATGTAATAACATAAACATAATCACGATGCCATTAGATCAAATAGTACCATAACACAAAATGTAAGACAAGATGATATCAATATCCAAGCATTTGGTGACTCATTTCATCATTGTCATTAACCATCCATCATCCAATGACCATCAAAAACCAATAATCAACCACTAATTTTAGAGTATGATAACAATATAATAATTTGTCCTTGTTGAACTTCGTTGATTTGAATTTCACTAAAATCACCCTCAAAAATATCTAAATTTCCAATTATAACTACACATGGATTAAGCGACCTCAAAAAATCATATTATTATGTGATCATGCAATTTGTACACCTAAAAATTGTAATCCCATTAAAAAAAATATTCTCAAACTCGCATGAAAAATATTTGTTTTGGACCCTCATGAAAAGACATTGGATGGAAAAGGGGGGATTATTGTCTTATAATCCTATTCCATCATTTTTCAACCCTTTCCAATGTCATTAGACTATTTAAATACACAATCATAATAGTCATGCATGATAATTGTCCTTTTAAGATTCCAATGACATTAAATACTATACATAACCCTTATTTCAATTCTAATACACTTTTTTTGCATGATTCATTAAGAAGACATGCTCAACAGTGCAATAGAACTATCCAAAATTAGTATCATGTGTATTAAGTATAAGAATAAATTAAATAATAGCTCAAAAATGTTCACATTAGGTATAGAGTTTCTTGATGAGGTTAAAAGAACCCATAAAACCCAACCCTAGAAGTACTCATAAACTCCCAACTATGTCTAAGGTACTATTAGTTTTTAACCAAGGTGCATGTATGTGTGGGTCTTCAAACTTCCACTTGAGCACTATATTACTAATGATGCTCAACACTTTGATGTTTCTGCATACTCATAGGATGTCTTCTGTTATAATGATCCTACACTTCAATCAATGCTTTAGGGGTTCCTCTGTCCTAACAATCTGTTATGACCCAAAAGGGGAATATATAGGGTTAAATGTATATGATATGACCCAAATGGGGGGAATATATGGGGATAAATGTGCATGTAATGTGTAAATATATATGTAATAGGGTCAGCATAATAATAAAGGGATCTCATGTGTAGGTGTGAATAGGTATATATAGAGATCATATATGCATTATTGTAGACATGTGAATTGTGATGTATGAATGTATTTGGTTATTTGGAGGAGGTTCTCCTATTGTTTAAGGCGTTATTGTGTAACTTATATATATTGGATTTGTACTCCACACTCACATTTTTATAAATGGTCTGTACTCATGTTCTGTTATGATATTTAAGCATTTGGTACATTACATATGGTATCATAGCATCAATCTTAGGGTTTTTCTTCCTCAAGCAAGTCATCTTGGAATTTTTTCTATAACATTTTTTCAGGGCCACTTCAAAAAGTGAAACTTAGAGGTTAATTAGAATACATAGATAGGTACATGTGGTAATGATTTCAAGTTCTTAGTAGTTATACTTTCATATATATTCCCTATGGAAGATAGGGTTTTTGACTCGTCCTATAACTAGTCTCAAACATGCATTACAGATAAAACATTCATATATTATTCAAAGAGGATCCAAATTCTATGAGACATGTTGAATTTTAAATAGGACAGATAGTAGTATTTCTAGTACAAATTTTAGAATCATTTATCAAATATTGGATGCGTGGAATTTTGTACAAGTTTTCTCTCTAGAATAGTCTAAAAATAAGCAAGGTTTGGGAAAGTTATCATAAATTTCATTTGGAACCTAAAATTTTGGTCATACCTATGGAATTGCAGAGAAGACACATCCTTGTACTACAAACCAAAATTTCAGACTTATAAGGGATGAAATTTCATAAATACATCAAAAGGAAGGTCGATCGGGAGGACAGACTCCAAATTAGGGTTTCAAAGGTATGTTTACTTAAAACTGTCATAAATTTTGATTGGGATGTTTGATTGAGGTGATTCAAAATCCATTGGAAAGAGAAAACACATAATTTTTATGAGAAAAATTATTATAACTATTTAATATCATTATCCTTAATATATTGAGGTTGTAAGTTGAGGGTTGGGTTTAGACCTCACTTAATAATCAACGGAAATACCTAGATTTATAGAAGATGAAGATAAAGATGAAATCAATACCTTAGAATGGTTAAGGGTGGTAAAATAACATTGCGAGACTCCTTTATGGGAAAGAATTAAGTTTGATGGTGAAGCTTGCAAGTGATGGGATATCCTTGATGAAGGTACTAGATTCTCCCCCACATGGGAAAATTTTGAAAAACTCTTCTCAAATAAATGGATCAAGGACACAAATAGGGAGGAGATGTACAAATTTCAAGAGGATTTAAAATAATTAAAAGAAGAGATAAATAATAAGGGTGATGAGCTATCTAAGATATGAGACCTTAATGAAGCACTTGTTGAAGAAGTTCAAAAATAAAAACAAGGAATGAGTAGTAAAGGGAAGTGGGAAAAGGATGAGGCAAGGGAATAATTGAAAAAGAAAGATGAAGAAATATGTAAATTATGAAACCATAATAAAATAATATTGGATGAGGTTAAGATATTGAAAGAACAAAAGAAGCATTATCAAAATCAAGAATAAACGAGGATCTTGGATGACAAATCTACCAAAAGACTTGAAGAGAACATTTTCAAGAAGGTTGAGGAATCCCTAAATATTAATGAGTTAAAATTAGAAATGAAATCCAAAATTGAAGAAGGACGTCAAAATTTGATAAATGGGGTGACATTGCAACTTCAAAATGATAATTAAATAAGACAAGAATCAAGAAGGTCATCGGAAGATACTTGAATAAGTTGAAATTAATCTAGAGGATGTACATTCCAAATATTATGGTATTATCTCCAAGGCTAAAGTAATCAAATACCAAGAAAAGATGATAGAGGATTCCATTGTCTCTGAAAAGAAGATAGATGAAATGGGTGTGCAAAATGAAGAAAACCATCAAATGTGAAACCATATCAACACCCTCATTATTAGGAAATATTTTAAGGAAGACAAGAATATCAATGTGAGAATTATCAAGGAACAAGATGGAATACTAATCAATATTCATGTAATATGGCATCACAAAACCATTATTCAACAAGATATTATCACAGACCAACATCTACAACAAATTGGAGAAACTTCAACAACAATACATGGAATCAAGGGAAAGAAAATTATGCAACAACTAGCCACCAAATTTTACGATCAAAAAGAATTGATTTTGGATGGATGTATCATCATCAATGGAAAGAATAAAGTTGGAACATAAGAAAATCATATTACTTTGTTTTATCACATGTGAATCCTTTAATTGCAAATCTTTGAGGACAAATCTTTTCGAAGGAGGGTATTATGTTATGACCCAAAAGGGGAATATATAGGGTTAAATGTATATGATATGACCCTAAGGGTGGGGGCATATATGGGGATAAATGTACATGTAATGTGTAAACATATATGTAATAGGGTCGGCATAATAGTAAAGGGGCCTCATGTGTAGGTGTGAATAGGTATATATAGAGATCATGTATGCATTATTGTAGACATGTGAATTGTGATGTTTGAATGTATTTAGTTATTTGGAGGAGTTTCTACTATTTTTTAAGGAGTTATTGTGTAGCTTATATATCTTGGATTTGTGTTCCATGCTCACATTTTGGTACATGGTGTGTACTTCTGTTCTGTTATGATATTTTAAGCATTTGGTACATTACAAAATTACTGTGGTTAGTGTTTTTCCTTTGTGTAAGTCCATTTATTAGCTCTAGAATAAGCTAAGAAGATCCATGATAATGAAATAAAAAGTGTATTCAAATCTCATTTTCTTGTGGGATTTTCATTTGTGCTTGTTCCAAAAGGAAAGCTAGTGATCAATAACTTTCCTTCTAGCACAAAGATGTAATCATTTATTTGGGGCAAATTTGTTCCCACGTGCCCTTTTAGCACAATCGCATGCATTAGCAATGAACATGCGTTTCCCTAACCCTATTTTTTATTCCCCTATATGACGAGCCATGATCATTGGTGGATAGACAAAGAAAGGGGGAGATTTCACCCGAACCATAGTCAGTATTTTGATGTTGTTGTGAGCTATACAATTGTTAGAAGGAAAGTTATAAATTGCTAGATTTCTATCTAGCATAAGAACACGCATAAGCGCATGGTAAAAGGCCATATTTCGCTATTGTTTTTGTTTATAGTTGTAGGGAATTTTTTTTCTCCAGTTCTATAAGTAAAAGAATGACCATGTATTAACATCTCCATTTGATTTTTTGTGTATGTCAATGCTATAAACTTTTTTGAATTGGACTGGAGTTATTTCTCTTCTTGATTATATTAGTATAACTAAAATGTTCTTCAAACATTGTAGGAGGTTTTTGAAATAATTAAACCTTTTAAGATAATTTAATGAAACTAGTTTATTAAAATTATAGATTGGTTCAAAAATAATAACTAAACTTGTTCATTAAAATGGTAGGTTTCTCCCCAAATAATAAATTGGAAGGCTTTCTTTAGAGATTTAGGGTGTGATAAGTAATTGATCCATACATGATGTTATATTTCTTATCTTATTTGGTTTCTAAATGCTTCAAGAGCGCATGCTAAGAATGATCCACATTTAATTCCCTCTCTATGGAAAAATAATAAGTGTGTGTGTGTTGCACATTAAAAAGAATCTTAATAAGAACATGAAAAGAAGTTGCATGAGATTGATAAGAAGTTGCATGAGATTGATAAGTGGTTATGTGCATGAGAATAAAATAATGTTTATTATTAATTTGGTACTAAAACTGGAGGATGGAGGAGCATTCGAGGGAGGTTCCATTTTTTAGAGTTTCCCTTCACTTTTCCTTGTAGGAGATTACTCCTTGGATGGTTTCATAAGAATTAAGGCTAGTAGTATTGAGAGGGGAGGCATTGATTTTAGCTGGTGTACCTGTTGCATGGAAAATCCTTTGGTGATTAGGGTTATATCACCAACAGAACAAAGAAAGAATAGAAAATAATTTCCAAAATAAATTAGTTTTGCTATGTAACTAATTGGGACAAAAAGAGGAAAAAACACCTATGATCAAATAGTAGATCCCTTGTTGCTTTTTGTGAACAATCCAAATAATATTCTCAAAGCTCCAATACTTTCTCTAGATCAACACACAGACAAAAAAAAACTTCCTCAAATCCCATTGGAGAAATAAACATAACTTGAAATAAATGCATGAAGTTATAACATGAACTTATAATGAACTGATTTTAACTATCGGATAATTAGTAATCGAACACACTACATAACGATTTGCAAGGTGGGGACGGGGAGAGAGATATATTCGTAAATTAATCAAATGTGAAAAAAATGAAACCATATTCCCAATTGATGCTACTTGCACCTTTGTCAACTAATTTTGGGTACCTCTTACCTAGACCACTTATCAACTTGTACTCTGCCTACAATTTCCAACTTTAATATGGTTGAGAAAATTAAGAGATTTTTTAATCCTACTCAAATTCAAAAAATAAACTCAAAACCAAGAATCTTTGACAAGGGGAAATCAATAAAAATCTATGACATTTCTTTGAGAATGTACTTGTTCTAGTGGGCAATTCCCTCCCAATATAATACTCCAATTTATATCATGAAAATGCAATTAAGTTAGTCAGGGATGGATATTAGGGCTACATAGGTGCACTAACACTGTAATACCCACTCAGAAGAATGCATTTTTCACATTTATTATATTTTTTAAGTCATTTTGGGGGTGCTTATGGGTTGCATGAAGGAGACCTACGAATAACACACAAGTTATTTTAAGGAAAGTCGTGAGAATTAAATTAAATGATCATAAATATATAAAATGACTGGAAGGATGATGTAATTATCATGAATGAATGGCCAGTTAAGCATCTTTGGTCAAGGGTGACCAAATTAAGATATAACAAATGCACCATAATGTATGAGGTCAAAAGGGGAGGTAATGGCCAAAATACATTATGGAGGAATCTAGAAAGTAAAACCAAGGGGAGTCTAATAGACTAAGGATCTCAAAGGTGTTTGCAAACAAAAACGAAAGTATGAGATGGCTCACTTCCCTGAGGCAAGCATACTTAGGTGAATGAAAAGAATGGACACCAATCAAGTACATTGTTGGTCCATGGAATAGATATATGATGCGATTTTATGGTCATGAAGAAATACATGGTGGATCCATGTCATAATAGTAGCATAGCCATGAGAAAATACATAGTGGATCTACATCTCAGTATACATGAGGAGAACAACTAGAATTGTAAAGAGTACAAGGTTGGTTCTCCAAAAGTACCAATGTAAAATAGGTAAGTGGCACTGCATAGCAAATCATGTAGTAGCATTAGAAGGAAATTATGATATTCCCAATATCTTCAACTAAATCCATCAAAAGTACAAATATACATAATGTGAATAAATGATCTTAGGTCAAATATGGGAATTTTTCTAATCACTGGTCATTAATGCATACTATTAATAGATGTGAGGTAACCCACTAATGATGATAATGTTTTGATTGCAATATTTTCGCATTTATTTCATAGAATACAAGTTGTTGAGATTTTACTGATATGTTTCATTAGACTAATGGGTAGTTATTAGTATAACTACCTCTCTATATAGTATTACATCTTTAAGGTTCTTGCAGGTTGTGGAGAAGTTGTTGGAAAGGAGTGCATAATTTGCGACAATTGGGAACAACAACAACCATAGGACTACGGGTGAGTCAATATTTCTCCTCCATCCAATAGTTATTTATTTCTTTTGAAATCAGTTATTATATCCTTGATTCATGTTTTAATTGTGATTTTGTTTCTATATGTTCATTGGTACACTACAATACAACCCACTACTATAGGGGGTTTTCCCTGAAAGAAGAAATGGCAACCATACTGGGAACCTTTCTCCAAAGTAGACCTATTTATGGGTTTCTATCTTTGTTTGCTTGATTGAAGTGTTTTTCTTTGGTTTCAGTTGTCATTTGTACTTATATTGATAGATTATAATCATTTGAGGCTTTTTCAAGTTTCACTTGTGCTTTTGTGTTTCCTTTTACTATCTCTTTTTGAGATTTCTGGGCATATACGCGGTGTGCTAGTTAGCATAGTCGTGTACATATACGCTCCCTACTAGTATAGAAAGTTGCGTACACGTGGTCTGCATTCATTACAAGTGCGTACATCTTTCCATAAAATATTTTTTCAAATCTTCTTGTCTGAAATTTTGTGGGCCAAATATCGGGGGGTCTTTTCCGAAGCTTTTGAGACTATTTGTTTGCTATCTGAGTTAAGCTTTTTTCAGTTTGATTCTTTTGAATAAAACAAGAAATTTTTTTGTGCTTTTCTTTTGTGAATCATTTTCAAGTCTTTGAAGGTAGTTTGGGAAGTTATTTCTCAAGGTATTTTATCTGGAATAGTTCTCATTATTTTTATTGATTAATTTTACAAGTATGAGTTATTTCCTACCTTCGTTTTTTGTTGTTTCTTGTTGGTTGTTAAGAAGAAAGGTTATCCTAAGAACCTTTCCTATTTATTTTTCCTATATAAACAAGAAAAATACAAAATTATTTATAGAAAGTATACATTAATATTATTTTCATCCCTTTCCATTGTATCACTGGAAAGAAAATCCTTTCTATGTGTTCTATTTCTTTGTGTTAGCTTTTAGATTTCAATTTGTTCTTTCATTTTGAAAGATTTTTCTTTTGAAAAGTTAGTTTATCTTTAATGAAAAGAATAGTCATTTGCTTTCAGTTGCTCTGCATTGTAAAGAAAATTTTGCATCAATAATGCATATCATCTAAAGGAAAAAAATTGCATCTTTTACATATCATAAAAGAAAAAGAGTTTTGTTCCATTTTTCTAAAGCATTTAACACTCATATTTGTAGTGAATAACTGCATTCTGCATTTTATGTTCTTAAGTGTTTTTGTTTTTCTATTGAGTCTGTAAAACACCATTCAGTTTCACCCATCACCCTTACTGAGTAAACAAAATCCCCTGTAAAATGAAAGCTTAGCTAAAATCAATTAGACATTTTCATTTTCTAGGGTAAACAAACTAGTTTAGGCTAGGGCCTTGGATTAGGTTGGAGAGTTAATTTCTCCAAGGAAAAAAACAAACTTAGGATTTTGAGATAGGAAGCACAAAAATCCAATTTTCATATAAGTATAGCCAAGAAACTTCTCTAACATAAGAGTCAAACACGAGGTCACATGAAGGATAGTCGAGGAGATAACCCCTCCAAAGCTTAACTAATCTTAGTGGAGAGATCATATTTTAGGGGTTTTGTCAGTGCCTTTACCTCCGTGAGAGGCGGTGATTTCAAGGCTTTGGGCTTAGTTACCCTGCCCATATGTTCAATCCTGACTATCAACTATACCCCTCGGACATTAACGATAAGATGGTACCCTTAGTTGTAATTCCTAGGGATCTCAAAGGTGACTATGGGGGGTTTCCCATGATACCTGGGGTAGACGTCGTATCACATTTTTCATTACCTTAAGAGGGTGCCCCGTGAAGCATGGGTTCTTGCACCGGGAGGGTATGGTTAGTGGAGGTCGGGGTAACTTCTTCTCGCTACTTCATTCATTGGTTCACGAGACTTAATCAACCCATTACTTCATCAGGAAGGTCCTTACCTAAATTTGTTTCTACTACAGTCTCAGGACCTAATCCACTTGATTCAGAGTATTGGAAAGGTTGTTTGCGATTGTTGTTTCTTTAAGGGATTTTCTAGTGGTGTGCTCTACAATTGTAGATTTCTTAGGAAGGTGTGTCGGTTTTCATCGCGAGTTGATAACTCAAAGTGTTTGATCAACCTCCTCATCATTCTAGGATAATTCAGGATCTTCCGCTCAATAAAGTGGAAGTGAATCCTTCATCACCTCCTTTGAGGAATCAACTAGATCAAATAAGTGCAGTTGTACCACCTAGTCTTGTCGAAATCATAGAGATTGAGGCCATAGAAACTAACGCTTCTGCACTGGAGGTCACATGCATATTGAATATAGAAGCCGAAGGTTTCATTCTTCCATTCAATCCTCTGTTAACTAGACTTTATGATCTGGTTATTTCACAAATTCTAGCTCCTAAGTCAGACTTCACTAACAGACTACCTCTTCGATGGTCCATAATGGAAGGCACTTTAGAAGTGTTCGGATTGGGGGGCCTTGCAACCCCCACATCGGAAATCATGTCAGGAGGGATCTTACCTCCTCTCATATCTAACCAAATGACTAATGTGGTTCAATCCAAAATAGTTGCATTGGTCAACAACTTTGTGTCACTAATAATCGGGTCTACCAGACATTTGGGTGCGGCCTCGTTGTTCTTTTGGTATATAATGCCTTTACATTTGGTATGTCATTGATCGACATGCAGAACGTATCGACTAGGTCTTAATCAATCCTGCAAGATACTAATGTTGGTACAGGGAGATATTTGATTCCCTTCCAATATTTTCCTTGGGGTGGAGGTCATATTACTCCAGTGTTCCCCTCTCTCGAAAGTGGGCCTTTTCCATATTCTGACCCTAATACCTTCTTGATATGGGGTGTTTCTATGGGAAGAAGATCCCAATATGATAGAATGTAATTTTCTTCCAACATGTTCACATTATATGGTGGGTTTGAATGTAATCCTTTTCCCTCATCTAGAGTGTCTGTAGAGGGAAACCCCTTCCAAGTCCAGTAGAATCCTATGCAAGGGTCCTACTCTTTTCAAGGGATGATTTCAGGGGGAAACCCATTTCTCGATCATAACATCCCAATGCAAGGATTTTTTCCTTCGTAAGTGGTTCTTACATGAGGAAATCCCACTTTTTCATATGGGAACCAGATGGGTGGAGGTTTTCCTCCATTTAAATAGGTTCGATAAGGTTTCACTCAAAACCTTGGCCCATCTGCAATCTCTTCCTTGCAACTTGGTGTTGGTACCAATCTAGGGTATTATTTTTCATTAGATTCTCAACCCAGAACTTCCAATCATCCTAGTTGGAATTATGGGCCCCAACCGAGGCTACCTTTTTTGGAAACCTTGAACTTTACATATCTATCCAGTATTATGAATGATCTAGTTTTCCATAATCCAAATTGGTCAGTGGTCCCCACAAAATTACCCACGAACATCCCTAAGTTCGAAGGAAAGTCTGGTGAAGATCCCAATGATCATGTGACAACATTTCATCTATGGTGTTCATTGAACTCTGTCAACGATGATTACATCAGGATTCATCTTTTCCAGTGCACTCTTACATGATTCGTAGCGAAGTGGTACATCGAACTTGATGGTGGAGTATTTCACACATTTCATGATCTAGCTTTGTTATTCCTCAACCACTTCCAGCTTCCTGTCTGGTAATATGTCAGCACCAACCTCCTATCTACACTTAAAAAATACAAGGCCATTCATATCTCAGATCATATCCAGGAGTGGCGAAGAAGGAAGAGGTTGATCAAGGAGAAATTTCCTCCTAAATTCTTATTCGAATGGTTCCTCAAGTATTTATTGCCATACATCTCCAAACATGTATCAACATCAGGAGTATTTTTGGAGGAAGGGGCAATATTTAGGTCCCAACAGCTAAACTTGACCTACTCATAGTCTGTGAACCTTTATGAGATTATACTGAATGCCCCACGACCTGGTTTTGACCCATCGAAAGAAAAATCCGTACCACATGTTGATGGCATTGTTGGGTCCATTAAAAGCACAACTACAGATCTGGTTACAAAATAGATGCAACAAATGACTATATATCTGTCTATGGTTGATCCAACCATTGCTTTGACCATCCCCACTACCTAGTTGTATGATGTTCACGTTGTACAATCGACGGCCTCGAATGGTACCCAGCAACCCAGAGGGAGAAATAAAAATGGAAAGGATAAGAAGGGAGGTGGGGGTAATAAAAACCCCAAATCTAATGAAAAATGTAGTGGGGGGAGAAGGAAAAGAGGAAGGTGAAATTCCCATGAAATATTTTTGGGGGTGATCACCTTACCCATTAATTCTCGTAGATGGAAGAGGCCCACTGCTTGATAACGTAGCAACAACAACAACCTATTGTACTAAAAAAAAATTCTCATAGGGGTAGAATATGCATGAGGCATATTACAATTCAAATCCACAAGAGGGCACCCCAAATGCACCTTTTTCATAGGGATCATACTCATTCATCAATATGGTGAACCATACTAAAGAAGAGGAGGTATATTTTTCGACTAGGTCTCACCATTATGGTGATCCTGAGTTGACACCTAAAGGAAAATAAACTTTAGATCCTCAGAATTCTCTTCATATAGAGAATCCTAAGAAGGAAACGATTCCACACATATCGAAAGGTGTATATAAGTGAGAATCACACAACCCCAATGCTCGAGTCAACCCCAACTACTATATTATTGAGGATTTGGCTCAGACACCTTGTGTGATGTATTCCTTAGAGGTGCTCCAAAGTTTCCCTGCACAACAAATCACGTTGTTTTCCATGATCAGGGATATTGACTCTTTGAGCCAGCTCGTTATGAATTTTGACGTTACTAAAGAGAAGCCTCACCTTCCTTATCATGTATCCTTCCAGATTAATATCATTTATACAAAGCACATTATCAAAGGGTCATCATTGACGAAGTTTCTTCGACATGTGTCATGTCTTTGTCTTGTTGGAGAGCCATTGGCTCTTCAGAACTTACCCCTTCTCCTACTCTTTTGACTACATTTGATGGACGATCTTTCAGAATGCACGAGATCATTTCCTCTTTTTTGGTCTAGTTAGGAAGAAAGTTTGTTTCCATAGAAGTTGAAGTAGTCGATGCTCCGCTCGACTATAATATTTTTCTAGGAAGGATTTGGACGTATGCGATGACGAATGTCATCTTGTCAGTATTTCAAGTTTTATGCTTTTCCCATGAGGGAAAGATTGTACCGATCAACCAGATGTTATTTAAACACTATGACTCCATGGAAAATATGGGATCTACAGTCCCGTTAATCGAAAATCGATAGCATTGATGTTGGAATGTATCCTTTTCTCATGGGAACATTTAATTTTTCAACACCAATTTCTTATATTCACGCTACCCCGGTCAAATACCAAAATTTGACCCCCTCAATCCCCATTACACGGGTGGTTTCATTTAGAACTCCATACTTTGAAGATTCGTGAGTATTACCCTCACCATGTGAACCAGTAAAGGGTCGTGTGCATACTCGGATGGCCATGCCATTGTCTATAACAGAGATTGTTTATCAAGAAATACAACAAGATACTACAAAACCCGATCTCACTTGTTTTTGTACAGAAGAAGATGGTCACTTTCTAGAGCCTATTTGGGATCATAATTCTTCGACTTCCCTTTACTTCCTTGACACTACCTTTCCTTCTAAATAAGCTATTATAGAGGAAATAATAGGGCCAGAACAACCATGGGAGGATAAGCATCATAGATCATACTTCCTCCCTGAAATCAATTGTGTCAAAAATGAAGAATTCCAGTCAATTGTGAGTATAAGTGCACGATTCCTTCAACAGTGCATGATTCCTTCAAGAAGTTTCATGATTTCTTCAAGAAGTTTCAACTTCAATTGTTCGTGTTCAGCAAAAAAATGCTAAGTGCCAGTATTATCGTCGAGTTGGTCATATGGATGATCTTTTTTTTATCTCCATCCATCTCAACATTGCGGAAAGCATAATCATTCATCATATAGATGCTCCACACTAAAGAAACCTGCAAGATTAAACATTCATTATGGGTGGATCGATCCTTGGCAATGGTCATCAACAACCAAGTAGTTATATCAGTCTTACAATAGAATTATCTCCGAGTAAAAACACATCTTTTAGCAAATAACAATTCAATCTTCTCTCCTTGCACCTTAAAAGGGGGGGGGGATGTACACAAATGAAATGAGAATGGTATTTGTTTTCACTTCAAAAGGGGGAGTACATTGACAAAATTATTATGCACCTTAAGAGGGGGAGTACATTAATGAATGAAAATGGTTAGTGGCAAACAAAAAAAACCAAATGAAGTGAAAATGGTTAGTGGTCAACCAAAACCACCAATAAAATGATGAATTGGCTAAGGGTAACCCACATGAAACCCAATGACTTCTCACCTTTCAATTGACAAAGGAGGGAATATTGATGATGATTGTCAGACTTCAAGTTTCGAAAACAACAAACAAAATTGCTAAATGGGAAACAACATTATATAGATGGCAGAATTAGATAAACAAAACATCAAATGGGTGATAACAACAACAAGAATGTTGCAAATATTTCATCACTTGTGATAAATTGCCAGTTTGGGAACTTTGAGGTTTCTACCACTTGTCATATTTATATGCAACATGCATTGATGTGATCAAGTTTTTCCTCAACATTATTGATTTCAAATTTGCACAATTCTAGTATGGCACTCTATTTACTAAACAATTATTGGGAAAAATTATGGTTCAATATCTTGTAGTTGGATCATACACATGATACAAGATTGGAATGTTGATGGAAATTGTTTGTGTGTCATTTTCTAAGAGCATTTATGTGGACATTTTGCTCACCTAGTGGGTCATTTGACCTAGCAGAGGACAACTAAATCCAGTTTCCTTGTTGCTTGGCATTTGATTGAGATGTCAAGCATTTTTGGGGATGTGTCAAACTTGCAGTTGATTCACTTCTCATGATTCGCTCCAATCAGGTATTGGAGTTCACATCAATGAACAATTACATAAATTTCAACTCAAATGTTTACACAATGGGATTTTCTAGATTTTATGAGTTTTTAGCATTCAAATTTGGCAGTTTTCCAAGCAGATCTTCATCAAGGTTCAACTTAGGATTTTTAGGATTAAGACTTGAAGATGATACCAATTTATGATCCCTTGTTGGTATTATTGTTTAGACTTATGATTGAGGTGGGGATTTTTATCCTATGACTCTCTATACAATCATGAAGTCCTACACACCTTATTGTATTTCACATTATAGGATATAGTTTTTATCCTAAGTGTGTATTAGATCATATTTTCCCTCCCCTTTGTCTTATCTCTTGTTGAGGTGTCGATGTAAGAGAAAATCTAGTTTATGAGGTGGTTTCATCCATGTACTATAAAATTGTAACATTGGAATGAATATAGTGTAATATATGCCTTACAGTCTTTTCTTCCAAGTTCTTGTGTCTTGCTTGTGTTCTATTTCTTGACACAAAAGCCTCAATTGATGATCTGAAATTCCTTAACAAGGATATGAAGGATTCTTTCACCAAAAATTTGTCCAACCTTTTTCCCATATAGTTCAACCACCCCCCCCACCAACCAAGGGACAAGGGTGGGGGTTCTAGTAGACCTATTTTCCTTTAAGTCCACCCAAAATGCTTGTCTCTCATCCCTTAAATATTAAGCAAGTCAAAATGTTTATTTAGTTCTTTTGAAAACTCAAAAACATGCAGTGCATTGCTCATTTTTATTGTACTTACCCAATCAAAGTCTTGGCTGCAAGCTATGACCAGACCTCTCGAGAGCCCTTATGCGCTAGAGCATTCAAAATTCCAGCTAGGGACATGCTTTCTCATGGATAAGGAACAATCCTTCTCGTGAATCATTGTCTCCTAAATGAAAATTATTGTTGGTTTGTGAATGAATATTATTCTTCTAAGGGAACATATCTTTCAGGTGATTCCCATGCCCCTGTTATTTATAGTTAACAAGATCATTGAGGGGATTTTGATGGGGTTTCCCTTGCTCTAAGTACCCCTACTATGTAAGTTGTCTTCCTTCTTGAACCCCTCTTTTGTCTTGTGCGATTGCTAGTGCTATGTTCGATCTTCGGCCAGGAGGCTTCGTGCCTTCTTCTTGATCTAATTCTTCTCCCATGCCTCTTTCTAGGATTTGAGGAGCTCCTCTCCCTCACTTTCCTTTTAATTTGGTTAGGTATTTGTGGCTTAAATGGGAGTTACCTGAGGATCACTCAATAGAGGGGATAGTGGTGGTAATATCTACCCATATTTCCTTTTCTAGTACTTCCCCATGAAGAGTTAATCCTATTTTGCTTGCCTCCTATCTGTCTACATATTTTTGCACTATGGTTCTTGAGCCTTTATTCTCTATGAAAACATTGAACGAGGATTCTTGTGAGGCATGAGTTGAAGCTATTTTTATTACATTTTCCCTTAGACTTACCGCAAAGGTTGGGTCACTTTTGATATGCTCTACTAGTTTCCTTATGCAACGATGGGATCTAGGTTAGCAAGAGGTCAATAATTCCATTAGGGATTTTCCTTTTCCTTGTTTCCTTGGATGAGGTACATCCTTGCTCCTTGGGGAGGGCTTCTTCCTCAAGCTAAATGGGTAGGAGAGAGGATTCTATATCTTTTCAAGGTCTTCTTGCTCCTCTCTAATGTAATCCTCCCTCTTTCCCTAGACCATCCTTCTAGGGAAATTGTATTGAAGGTGGCCATGTTCCCTGCAAAAACGATATCTGATTAGGATGTGTATACACTCCAGCCTATGCCAGTGGGGGGTCCTTGTTCCTTCTTTCAAATTTATACCCGCATGCAAACCTTCAATGAAATTGACCTTCACATGGATTTTTTCCATTGTTGTTAAATCCATAGCCATTGTTTCGTCAAGAAATGTACCCAGTTTGTTGTTGATTATCTTCAGTATCTCTAGAGTCTGGAACTCTAGAAGTAAATGGAGCAACTTAATCCATATAAGGAGCTTTCTTATTTTTTCTCAGATGTGGTCGAAACCAATCTCCCAACCTCTAATGAAGAGCATAGTTTTATGGTTTAAATATGGCCATCCTCTATTGATTCTCTCTTTGTCTTCTTTGGATTAGAATAAAATGATAATGAAACCTCTAGATCCTCTATGGTGTTTATGTTTTGGTAGTTTTGGGAGGATATTTCCCTCCTAGATGACCTTTCTTAGATGCGGACAAGATTCTGGAAGCAAGAGATCCATTGGACAGATGTTGAAATACCCTAGAAGAGAAGTTGGCCCAGAAGAATAAAGTATAATGAAAAGACACCTTCCCAGAAGAGAAGTCGGCCTAGCTAGAAGGACAGAAAAACTATAAATAGAGGACTCCTTGGCTCATTTTTTATTCACTCACACTCTCCTAGCTACAAAGAAGCGAGGCGCAAGTTTGGAGAAGGAGACACAGTGGTTACAGTGACTCAGTTTCTTCTTGTTCAGTCTTTTGGTATCTCTCTCTTGTGCGCTACTCCTCAAGGAGGTGTGCTACCTTTGTATGGTGNAGAGGACTCCTTGGCTCATTTTTTATTCACTCACACTCTCCTAGCTACAAAGAAGCGAGGCACAAGTTTGGAGAAGGAGACACAGTGGTTACAGTGACTCAGTTTCTTCTTGTTCAGTCTTTTGGTATCTCTCTCTTGTGCGCTACTCCTCAAGGAGGTGTGCTACCTTTGTATGGTGTTGTTGCTACAACTAGGGTGGTATTTCTAGTTGAGCTAGCACTTGTGCTAGGGTTTATCTTATTGGACTTGCTTGGTGAACAAAATCTATCTAAGAAAGGTTGTTGGGTTTTTCCCCCATTTGGGGTTTTCCCAAGATAAATCTCTTGTGTTCTTTTTGTCTCTTGTTTATGTTGATATTGCTCATTACATGATATATATATATATATATATATATATATNAACGAAGTAAATAACACTATAACACTAATGCACTGTAAATAATGAAAATCCAACATGGTATTAGAGTTAGTTACCTTCATAACAGTTTGACCATTGGAAGGAAGATCGCTACAACGACACCTTACAGCTACAATACTTTGTCAAGATCATTAAGCACCATCCCAAAAACGTTGGGAATAATTCCTTCACAGAGAAGTGCGCCCTAACCTAGCGCACCCCATGAAACCCTCATTGTGCAATTTGCCGAAGTTTGAAAAATCGAGTTTTTTTCAGTGTTAGGGTTTCTACCAGTGAAAATGTCAACCAGTATGAGAGTTGAAGATAGATTGGATGGAGAAGATAACTTCATATCCTAGAAGCATAGAATACAACTCATTCTAGAAGAGAATGAATTGTTGGATCATGTAAAGAAGATGCTTCCAGAACCCAAAGATGAAAAAGCAAAGGAAAAGTTCAAGAAGAATGAGGTCAAGGCCAAGAGAATCTTGACAGACTCAATCAAGGATCACTTGATACCCAATGTATCAAAAATAAAGATTGCAAAGGAGATGTTTGATTCCCTAACCAGACTCTATGCAAGAAAGAACACCAGTCGGAAGCTTACCCTACGACATCAACTCAAAAATGTGACTATGAACAAGTCAAAGACGATAGCCAACTTCTTTACAAGGATCTCATAGATCGAAGTCTAGTTAGCATTCATTAGAGATCCAATAGAAATGTTGAACTAGTAACCACTACACTAAATGGTTTCCCTCCCTCTTGGGACCCATTTGTCTAAGGAATTTGTGCAAGAAGGAAGTTACCCAAGTTTGACAAGTTATGGGCAGATTTCTCTCAAGAGGAATCTAGATTGATGTCCAAGAAATAAAAGGTAGATAATGAGAAAAACAAGCACTTGGAGCACAAGTGAAGAAGAGAAAGGAAAGAGAATAAGGCAGTCCAAGGAAGTCTAAGAAGCCACGTCGTAAGAGGGATATGTCAAAAGTTCAATGCTTCAATTACAGGAAGATGGGACATTATGCCGCACAATGTCCTCACAAACATGAGAAGGAAAAGAAGAAGAAACACCATGCACATGCAACTGATGTTGAAGAACACAAACCCAAAGATGAAGAATTTGTATTCATTTCAGTACTCACTAAAACCATCACTCAAGGAAGCGATACTTGGCTCATAGATAGTGATGGTTCCAAACATATGACCGGATTCAAAAACTCTCTATCAAAATTAACAGAAAAGGACTCCTCACATCAAGTGGTGCTTGGAGACGATTCCAAGCATGCAATCAAAGGCATTGGAGAAGCCTCCTTACAACTTGACTCAGGTAACCCTCTTTCAATTAAAGATATACTATTTGTACAAGGATTAAAGAAGAACCTTCTATCAATTTCATCTTTAGAAGATAAAGGCTTTAGGGTATCTTTTGTGGATGGTCAAGTCTTTATATGGCCCAAGAATTCAAGCATAAATAAAGCCACTTTGATTGGTGTCTGAGAGGGAGGATTGTATAAGTTGAAGGGACACCAAGAACAAGCCCTTGTACACAATAGTGTTAGTTCCGGTGAACTATGGCACCAAAGGATTGCTCAGTTGAACTATAGATCATTACCAGTTTTGAGCAAAATGGTTACAGGTCTACCAAAAATCCATATAGACCATGACGGATTATGCAAAGGTTGTGCACTTGGAAAGGTATTTTGGACATCATACACTATGATGTATGCAAACAGATGACGGTGCCATCACTTGGAAACTTTGTATACTATGTGCTTTTCATAGACGACTATTCAAGGAAGACTTGAATTTGCTTCTTGAAAGCAAAAGATGAAGTCCTTAACAAGTTTCAGGAGTTCAAGGCTTTAGTTGAGAATCTCCCTGAGAGGAAGATTAAAGTTTTGAGATCTGATGATGGAGGTGAGTACACCTCAAAGGAGTTTAAAGACTTTTTCCAAGAAGCAAGGATTAAGAGGGAGCTTACAACTCCCTACACCCCCCAGCTAAATGGGGTTGCAGAAAGAAAGAACAAATCCATCATAGAAGCAACAAAAGTGATGATACATGACCAAGGCCTACCCATGCACTTATGGGCAAAAGCATCCAGTACAATTGTATACGTGCATAACAGAAGCCCTCATAAAATATTGGGGAACAAGACACCTGAAGAGGTGTTCACCGGAAAGAAACCAGAAGTCAGTCACTTGAGGATTTTTGGTTGTCCAGTTTTTATACATGTTCCCAAGGAAAAGAGAATGAAATTGGAACCTTCGAGAAAGAAGGGCACATTCATTGGATACAGTGAGACTTCGAAGGCCTATAGAATTTACATTCCAGGGAAGAGACAGATCGAGATCATCTGAGATGTAACGTTTGATGAAGATGAAGCCTTCAAAAGATCAAGGGAATATCACATAGATGAGGACCAAATAGAGCAACAGGCTCCCAAAGATGCAGTCATGGTAGACTCTACACCTAAAGAAACCTTCGTAGAAGTTCAAAGTGATATGGTAGAGTCAGAAAGACCTATAGATCTACCTGAATAAGATGTGGCTACCAGGAAGAGACCAGGTTGGCTTCGGAACACCTTGCAGGCAACTGAAGGACATGCAACTACCAAAGGATCCTTTAGAGAGAGAAAGAGACCACATAAGTTTTCCATCTATGTGGCACTAATGAGCAACATCATTGATTCAGAACCTTCCACTTTTGAAGAAGCTATTGAGAAGTCGAAATGGAAGGATGCCATGATGGAGGAGTATTATTCCATCTTGAAGAATGATGTATGGGAGGTCGTTCTGAGACCAAAAGGGAAGTCAATTGTGACTTCCAAATGGATCTACAAGATCAAGCATGCTGCAAATGACAACCTAAAGAAGTACAAGGCAAGGTTTGTGGCTAGACGGTTCTCTCAGAAAGAGGGAGAAGACTATGACGAAACCTTTGCTCCTGTAGAAAAATACACTTCCATTAGATCAATCATTGTGATTGCCTCCGCAATGGGATAGAAATTACACTAGATGGATGTCATGTTTACTTTCTTGAATGGTGTAATAGAGGAAGAAGTGTACATAGAAAAACCACAAGGCTTCGTGATCCATGGGAAGGAGTCCCATGTGTCCAGACTGAAGAAGACCGTGTACGGGCTGAAGCAAGCACCCGGGGCGTGGTATGTCAGGATAGATGGATATTTGATGAGCTTGGGATTTACCAAGAGTGAGGCAGATCCTAAACTTTACTATAAGGTTGAGGATGGATGCCCATTGATCTTGGCTCTATATGCAGATGACATGTTTCTAACATGGGATGAGAATCTCATTGATGGGTGTAAGAGGGAGATCGCTTCAAAGTTCGAGATGAAGGATCTAGGGTTGATGCATTACTTCTTGGGATTGGAAGTGTGGCAAAGATCATAAGAGATTTTCCTTAGCCAAGGAAAATATACTGTTGAGATCCTGAAGAAATTTGGGATGATGGACTACAAGTCCATGACCACACCTATGACGATAAATCTGAAGCTCTTGAGTGACAAATCTTCAAATTTGGTGGATCCCACGATGTACAGACAGTTGATTGGATCCTTGATGTACCTAGTTAACAACAAGCCAGACATATGCTTTGCAATGAATACCTTGAGTCAACACATGGTTGAACCTAGACAGGTACATTGAATGGCAACAAAGCATATGTTGAGGTACCTTCATGGTATGGTTGGATATGGATTGAGATATGTCTCGAGTGAAGATGTGAAGCTACAGGGATATACAGATTCTGACCGAGCAGGGAGTGCAATGGATCAGAAGAGTACTTATGGATGTTGTTTTAGTTTGGGATCATGAATGATCTCATGGTTGAGCAGGAAGCAGGCATCGGTGGCACTAAGTACATCAGAAGTAGAGTAAATCGCAACAAGTGTGGAAAGCCATGAAGCAGTGTGGCTTCAGAAGTTACTAGTGGGGATATGCCAACTTTGATACATTGTGGAAATCAAGGTTGCATGAAGCTTACAGATATCCCTGTATTCCATGACAAGTCTAAGCATATAGAGATCAAATATCATTACATCTGGGACATGGTGGAGAGAGGAGTTGTGGAGCTCCAGTACTTATCCACGGACAAACAGATAGAAAACATTCTCACCAAGCCCTTGTCAAGAGTGAAGTATGAGTACTTCAAGGACAAGCTTGGAGTGTTGTCAAATGTCCACCCTCGTTAAGAGGGAGGTGTGTTGTTTCTTCTCATGCCAGCTAACCCCTCTAACCAAGGGTTCCCTGGATCAGTCATGTGAGGTGATTGAAGGGGTAATGCACTATCGCACCTGCTGAGAGAAGAAACATCACATGCATAGTCGTAAGACTATGGGGGAGACTGTGTGACTCCGAACAGTGGTTGCATGCTACTTCGGTGGATGTGCTCCACTGGTGAAGGTTATGCGACTCCGGACAGTAGTTGTGTGCTACCCCGGTGGATGTGTTCCACTAGCGAAGGTTGTGTGACTTTGGACAGTAGTTGTGTGCTACTTCGGTGGATGTGTTCCACTGGTGGAGGTTGTGTGACTCCGGACAGTAGTTGTGTGCTACTTTGGTGGATGTGTTCCACTAGCGGAGGTTGTGTGACTCTCGACAATAGTTGTGTGCTACTTTGGTGGATGTGTTCCACTGGCAGAGGTTGTGTGACTACAGACAGTAGTTGTGTGCTACTACAGTGGATGTGTTTCATTGGCAGTGACTGTGTGTCACTGGACAATAGTTGTGTACTACTTGGCAGTAGTTGTGATCTATTGGATGACATTGTAGTCGTTGTGTGCTACTAGTTGATTGTCATGGAGATTACCAGATCGTTTGGATGTAGTTGTGTGTGCTACCGTTTGATCGCAGAGATTGTTCCTGATTATTCGAGCTACCAAAGGAAGTGTAGAAGTTGTGTGCTTGCTAGCAAATTGCAGAGTAGTCAGTGGAATACCAGATGAAGACATCGTAAAAGATGCCTCCCTAGCTAAGAGGGAGTGTTGATGTTTTGGTAGTTGTGGGAGGATCTTTCCCTCCTAGATGACCTTTCTTAAATGCGAAGAAGATTTTGGAAGCAAGAGATCCATTGGACAAATGTTGAAATACCCTAGAAGAGAAGTCGGCCTAGAAGAATAAAGTATAATGAAAAGACACATTCCCAAAAGAGAAGTCGGCCCAGCTAGAAGGAAAGAAAGACTATAAATAGAGGACATCTTGGCTCATTTGTTTATTCACTCACACTCTCCCAGCTACACAAAAGCAAGGCGCAAGTTTGGAGAAGAAGACGCATTTGTTGAGTAATGATCCCAAGCCATTATGCCAGGATCATCACGGTTTTGGTGTCTTTTAAAACTTTTATTGGTTGTGGTATTTCATCAAACACTTCGTTGACCTACTTGTTTAGATGTGTTTACTTGCTGAATGGCCTCTTGATTTCGGCCCTAGGGTTTACTGATGTGTTTATATGAGTGTTTGCAGCAATAAACAAGAAGATACAATCATGGACATACCTCAACCATATGCAATATGATAGACAAGCCAAAACATCTCAAATCTGCTTTTATTCATGAAATAGAGAAACCTGCTACAATGAAGATGTCGATCCGGAATGCTCAACAGAGGGCTAAGAGGATAGACAATAGAAGCTACTACAAAATGCTCCAAAGAAGACTACAATAAGCCTCCAAAGGATAAATATACCAAGAATACTAATACCGGAAAGATCCGGGCCGTATGAAGTGTCAACCCCCAAGCTCGAAGATGCCACGCCCTGCTGAAACTGTCAAACCCTACAATTTTGGCCCTGCTGTCAAAGACCTCCAAATGATATGCAAGGGATGACGAACTGTAGATTGGGATGAGTGGAAGCCCCTCCTAAAATTTCAAACCGAAATACCAAGGGAAAATCCTCCAAGTGAGTTGCACCCTCCTGAAACTGCCAAACCCTACAATTTCGGCCATGATGAAGGAGGCCTCCAAATGAGTCCAAACTCGGCCAAATGATAGATCAGGGTGATAGGATCCCCCTCCTGAAGTCTCAGGCCGAAATGATATGGAAAACTCCTCCAAACTGAGTAGATCTGAATCTCAAAAATGCCCTCCTTCTCTTCAATTCGTCCCACTGCTCTAGGATAATCTGAACCATAAAGCTCTCTCAAGAGGCACTAGAAATCATGGCTAAGGCCCTGCAAGTAAAACCCAAATGCTCAAATTTCCAAGAGCTCTCTCAAAATCCTACAATGAACCTCCCCTCAAGAATGGTGTGCCCCCCCTTGCTGGAAACCCCCAATGGTGCGCCCCTCTTCCTTCCTGTGCCTGTAGCTGGTGTAGAACCCTCCTGCATTGATGTAGAACCGAACTAGAATGGTGTGGGAGAGTATTGCATCTCCGAGACCAAGCTTGGGACAAGCTAGGTGGAATATTTCACCACCGAATCATCCTCTAGTGTTTGTCAAGTCAAAACCCTCAAAACCCCCAATGCTGGGCTCACTAGCTAGAAGCCAGATATCAAAATATGATCATACATGAATGAATGAGTAGAGGCCCTTGCCTTTCCTTTATACTTTTTGGCTCACCTTGTCCCTCCAAAGTGACTTTCATTTTATTAATATTTAATTAATTAATTAAATCACTTTAATTAATTAATTAACCTTTTTACCTCTGAAAACYGCCTTATCTCTCCTTGTGGCTTCCCTGGCCACTGAAAGTCGCTTCTAGCCATCCCATCATGTAGTGTTGTTCCTCCCGATTCCAATGAGCTATTACACTGAGAGGTTCCTCCAAATAATGTGCCCAAAATGACCTCTTTAGTGAATTTAATTGACTTATAGCTCAAAATAGTCAAAATCATGGAAATCATCAGAATGCAACGTAACCAAAGCCAACCTATGTGAAATGGTTCATAATGATGAGATATGATGAGCAATGCAAGATGGACCTCAAAATGTCTCTCAATAACCCCTATACTCGCTATAACACCCATCTGGCTACTCTGGTCATCATAAACCTCTGCAATGTGATGATGTCCCAAAGTGGAGACATTACAATCCTCCCTGCTAGAAAATTGTTTGTCCTCGAGCAATAACCAAATCCCTCCAAGTAAAATACCATAATCCCATGTCCACCTGTGGGATATAGAGTATAACCCATACAAAGATAAACACTCATACACTCTGCCCCCTGGGTCCCATAACAAGTCATGAACTGCTAGCCCCTGGGAAGCATAATCCTGAAATAAACCAACTCTGTGAGTCTCCTGCATATGACACATGGCCTCATCTCGGAATGAGTCCATCCTCCAAGTCTCTACCAAGATCCACACGACCTCCATCAACTGCACATGTTGATGTCAGAATGAGGTATTGCAAGACTTCTGTGAGACACCCTCAAGCGATGTGCTCTCCTCAACCCTGAAGCTCAATGGAAAGTTAGGATAACTTTCCCCTGCAAAGGTCCATTTTCCCCTATCAATCAGTGAAATTCTCAACCCTGCAATCCCTGGGTCCCATGCTAACCTATGTCGAAGATCCTCATGCTAACACTGCACTACAGTGACCCTACTTTACTGCTCCCTGTATGTATACTGGATCCTCCACTCCTGGATCCTCAAGCTGAAATCCCTGTGGCCATTAGACCTGGTGTCCAAAAAATGTACCTGTAAAAATGTCCCTATAGAAGTAGTACCTGTCCACCCACCTCTATGTCTGATCATGTTGATCAAGAGTGAAAAGATGCCTCACTCTATCGGACAAAAACCTGCAGGCCTTCTCCAAATCAACCCCTGGTGGAGTATGTGGCTCTTAGGCACACCCAGGGTCATCATGTAGCGAAACATCCTGCTAACCAAGTGAACTCCTGGATCCCATGGCAAGCCTGGAAGTTTATCACTTCCAGTCTCTGTTAGTTGCTCCTGTGCCAGACTGATCATTGTCGGAAGCCCTCTGTACTCATCTGCTATCACCTGGGATATGGTGCTCACCATAACACACCAAATCTCAGCTGGCTGCTCATGACAATCCACCTCTGACCTGCTGTATGTCGTAAAAGTACTCATGCCAGGTGGTCTCGACCTAATCACTCTCCATGCCCTTTGCCACTGTCTATCTCTCCTCATGCTGGTGTCAATGATAAATGTGTCGGGAAAAGGTAACAGAGATATCTGTAGCTGACTGTAGGGCTGAAAAATACCACCTGCCTCAGTCAATCCCAAGGACTCGACCAAGAGCACGTCTACATGTACCCCTGATAACTGCTCGCCTGTAGCCATCACTAAACTCTAATCATCAGGCACAAACAGAAGTAACTCCTCCAATTGCTGGTAAACCAATCTCCATCTCCCATCACCCATGCAACTGCTGAAACGGTGAAGGTGAGATCTCATGACCATATGATGCTGCAAAGGAGTGGTATCTGCATGCTCCCTTAAGTGTGTCTCCTCCCTGTAAGGCAGTACACCCCTCTGAATCCCATCATATGTCACGGCATGTACCTGTGAGCTATCACTCATCACTGTATGCTCTGGCATACTCATGTCATCTCCCGTAGACTCATGCTGCATCATATATCCTGGGCATATTGCTAGATCAACCTCTACATGGAGGTCAACCGCTCTCAGAACACAACTGGAAGTGTCCTCCATCAATTGGTGCTCCTCTACTAGATCACCAACATCCTCTATCAACGTGACTGACTGATACATCTGAGTGTCCACTAAGACAGATGAAGTGGATCTCTGACAAATCTGCTCAAGAGACTCATCTGATCTAGACTTTGATTCTTGAAGGGTTGTCTGTGTGCCTCTCAAGAATCCTTGAGTGCTCTCCAACTCCTAAGTAAGTATGTCCACCTCCAGCTCCTGTTCCCTCAAAGCCTCACGATACGTCTCACCGATCCTCAATATGTAGTCCCTGTCAGTCAACAACTGCTGGTAATAGATCCTCATCATAGATACTTTCCCCCTGAGAATCTGAAAATCATTCATGGCAAATCCCTCATCTAAACTACCATGTGCCAATGATGTTCTCCAACAGTAATCTGTCATCACTGCATGCATGTCATCAATATGTCTAGTGGCTGCCGTGATCATAGCCTCACTAACTCTCAACTGTGTTGCTAAGTGCTATGACTCCTGATCACAGTCATGCTGAGGTACCCCCTCATGCCTCTCACTATTGGTGCCATCACTAAAATCCTCAACAACACTCTCTGCAGAAGATAATGTGTTGCAATTCCTGCTATCTACTGTGCCACTGAGTACTCATGTATGCCACTGCACCCCATCACTAGATGCTATCTCACCCTGAATCATATTGTATCCGGTATGGGCAGTCATATCCTCCTGTGCACTCAACCTGCTACTATCATCCGCACCTGGATCCCATATAGAAGTATCAAGACACGTGCTATGGTCATCCTGACCGCTAAAGAGTGCATCATCATCAATGTAGGCCGATCTTGGAAGTAAGTGCTCCATCAACCTGTTAGTCTCCGTAATCTGCTCAACTAATGGAGTCTCCCAAATCTGTGACTCAATCTCCTCATGGTGATCTATATGTGTAAGGTCCATTGTCTGTACTCCTTGTATCTCCTCCTGGATCGGTGGATCTACATGTATGTGGTGTGCATCCCTCACACAAGGCTCCTCAACCCTATCTGACATTCCACTGACCTCCTCATGTGACGTGGCTATTAGGGGTGTTTGGAAGGATGACATATGTGTCATAGCCATCATAGGAAGCTCATCATCTCTAGGTGCTAACACGTGTGAATCCTCACTAGTGTCATCACTCTACTGAGGTGTAGGGTCATCAATGGTATGTGATATGTCTGCTGAGACACTGGTGCTATCGTCCTATCCATCTGAATGGCTATCCACTATACAAGGGTCACTATCCTCCTCAAGTGTGTCAGAATCATCATCCTCTGTGCAAGCGTCACTAACACTCGTCCTTGTGCCAAAGTCACTCTCATCATCGGACTACTCTAGATAAGCCTCAATCGATCCATCCTCACATGCCTCATCATCACTGTCATAGTGCACCTCAATAATATGCTTCTTATCCTTACCCCTACACCTATGATCTGGTTCCCAAGGCACCTTGCAACTGTAGCAAAGCTGCGTGCTCCTAATGGGTGTGGGGTTTCTCTGTGCTTCCCTCCATCTAGTTGTTGTGGCCATGTATTCCTCTGCTTGTTTGACCTGAAATGTAATCTCATTTGTGCTCCACCTAGGATATTTCAAGGATAAATAATGTTAGGAGGTTATTAAGGCCCTAGTTTCCTCACTAAGGTCGTAGTAGTATTCCCATCTACTACGTACAGTCTCTCTAGTAAAATCCACAACATCCATTTCCTCTTATGAAAGACCCCTCTATGGCTCTGCATACATGTGCTAATTCCCACGGGATGGCAGGAATCTAAGCTCTGATACCACTGTAATGATCCCAAGCCATTATGCCAGGATCATCACAGTTTTGGTGTCTTTTAAAACTTTTATTGGTTGTGGTATTTCATCAAACACTTCGCTAACCTACTTGTTTAGATGTGTTTACTTGTTGAATGGCCTCTTGATTTCAGCCTTAGGGTTTACCGATGTGTTTATAAGAGTGTTTGCAGCAATAAACAAGAAGATACAATCATGGACATACCTCAACCATATGCAATATGATAGACAAGCCAAAACATCTCAAATCTTCTTTTATTCATCAAATAAAGAAACCTGCTACAATGAAGATGCCAATCTGGAATGCTCAAAAGATGGCTAAGAGGATAGACAATAGAAGCTGCTACATGCCAGGATCATCACGGTTTTGGTGTCGCTTAAAACTTTTATTGGTTGTGGTATTTCATCAAACACTTCGTTGACCTACTTGTTTAGATGTGTTTACTTGTTGAATGACCTCTTGATTTCGGCCTTAGCGTTTACTGATGTGTTTATATGAGTGTTTGCAGCAATAAACAAGAAGATACAATCATGGACATACCTCAACCATATGCAATATGATAGACAAGACAAAACATCTCAAATCTTCTTTTAATCATGAAATAGAGAAACCTACTACAGTGAAGATGTCGATCTGGAATGCTCAACAGATGGCTAAGAGAATAGACAATAGAAGCTTCTACAAAATGCTCCAAAGAAGACTACAATAAGCCTCCAAAGGCTGAATATACCAAGAATACCAATACCGGAAAGATCTGGGCCATATGATGTGTCAACCCCCAAGCTGGAAGATGCCACGCCCTGTTGAAACTGTCAAACCCTACAATTTTGTCCCTACTGTCAAAGACCTCCAAATGATATGCTGAGGATGTCAAACTGTAGATTGGGATGAGTGGAAGCCCCTCCTGAAATCTCACACCGAAATACCAAGGGAAACTCCTCCAAATGCTAAATCCTCCAAGTGAGTTGCACCCTCCTGAAACTGTCAAACCCTACAATTTCGACCCTGATGAAGGAGGCCTCCAAATGAGTCCAAACTCGGCCAAATGATAGATCGGGGTGATAAGATCCCCCTCCTGAAGTCTCAGGCTAAAATGCTATGGATAACTCCTCCAAACTGAGTAGATCTGAATCTCAAAAATGCCCTCCTTCTCTCCAATTCGTCCCACTGCTCTAGGAAATAATCTGAACGATAAAGCTCTCTCACGAGGCACTAGAAATCATGGCTAAGGCTCTACAAGTAAAACCCAAATGCTCAAATGTCCAATAGCCCTCTCAAACTCCTACAACGAACCTCCCCTCAAGAATGGTGTGCCCCCCTTGCTGGAAACCCCCAATGGTGCGCCCCTCTTCCTTCTTGTGCCTATGGCTGGCGTAGAACCCTCCTGCACTGATGTAGAACCGAACTAAAATGGTGTGGGAGAGTATTGTATCTCCGAGACCAAGATTGGGACAAGCTAGGTGGAATATTTCACCACTGAATCGTCCTCTAGGGTTTGTTAAGTCAAAACTCTCAAAACCCCCAATGTTGGGCTCACTAGCTAGAAGTCAGTTATCAAAATATGATCAGACATGAATGAATGAGTAGAGGCCCTNATTTTATTAATATTTAATTAATTAATTAAATCACTTTAATTAATTAATTAACCTTTTTACCTCTAAAAAGCACCTTATCTCTCCTTGTGGCTCTCCTGACCACTGAAAGTCACTTCTAGCCATACCATCGTGTAGTGTTGCTCCTCCCAATTCCAATTAGCTATTACACTGAGAGGTTCCTCCAAGTAATGTGCCCAAAATGACCTCTTTAGTGAATTTAATTGACTTATAGCTCAAAATAGTCAAAATCATGGAAATCATCAGAACGCAACGAAACCAAAGCCAACCTGTGCGGAATGGCTCATAATGATGAGATATGATGAGCAATGCAAGTTGGACCTCACAATGGCTCTAAATAACCTCTATACTCGCTATAACACCCATCTGACTACTCCGGTCATCATAAACCTTTGCACTGTGATGATGTCCCAAAGTGGGGACATTACATGTTGCAGTGACTCATTTTATTCTTGTTCAGTCTTTTGGTATCTCTCTCTTGTGCTCTACTCCTCAATGAGGTGTGCTACCTTTGTATGGTGTTGTTGTTGCAGCTGGGATGGTATTTTTGGTTGAGCTAACACTTGTACTAGGGTTTATTTGATTGGACTTGATTTGTGAACATAATCTATCTAAGAAAGGTTGTTGGGTTTTTCCCCCATTTGGGGTTTTCCCAAGATAAATCTCTTGTGTTATTTTTGTCTCTTGTTTATGTTGCTACTGCTCAATATATATATATATATATATATATATATATATATATATGTTAATGATAACGAAGTAAAAGAACACTAGTAACACTAATTCTCTGTAAATAAGGAAAATACAACATATGGAAACTTAGAGTAGCATAATGCCTTCCCCTGGGTGGTTGAGACCCATCCTCTTAGGGATTTCTCTATTAAGTCATTTCCATCAAATTTTCCTATCAAGGCTAGCTTAGAATATTTTAAAATTGTTTCCACCTCTAGCGCTTGCAATTCTAGCTACATATCACTCTTTTTTTTCCTAACATATTTAGCTATTGATCACCTGAGTTTCCTAACCTCTCATTTCTGCACTGCACTCGGGCTCTACTTGCCCTAAAACTTAGCTATGGAAGGGCACTAGATTGATTTGTTATCCCTAACACTCTTAATGTGGTCAAATACAAGGTGTGACCACTACAAAAGGAAGTGGATCACTTAGGACTGGAGATTCATAAGAAAACAAAACTTTGTCAAAGCCATCGACCACTTAAATAGCATCTACCTTGATATAAAACCTACAAATTCAATTGGACATAACAACCAAAAGAATCCAAGCGATCAAGAGAGATTGGACCACCTAAAATTCAAACTTCACCATAAGAGTGATCACCACCACGGAGATTAGGAAGATGAGAATAATGATAAAGCAAGGAAAATAGAACTAGAAACTGATAAAATTTGAATCAAAATTAATTTAGGGACTTTGATGGGAATATAAAAGTATTTTATGACAAGATTCATCGTTTGGCCTCCAATATAATTTTCAAGAGTAAAATGATGAAGATAATGGGAAGATCCATTTTGGGTAGAAATGTTGGTATAACCAAAGGAAAAATCAAACACTCATATTCATGTAACATCTATAAGTACAACTAACGTGCAATTGTATACTTTTATATAAATTAATATAAATCTCTTCATTTAATTGGAGTGATATATTAATTATAATTTTTCCACAAATGTTATAAAATTTTGCTTATGAAATTCTTGAGCTACAATATATGCCCTGTTATCCCCAACTCCTAGGGATAACTAAGGAGATGGTGTCTCGAGGCCCTCAGGTTGTAGACCTGGAGTACCGAGAGACAGCTTGACCAATAGTGTTCACTTGCACAAACAGAGACTCACCTCACCACCACAATTCCAGGTTCATCGTGATGATATCCACCACATCAGTTGGCCTCCGGAAGACATTGGATCTTACCCCATGAGGTACAAGTCGGGTATTATGGTGAGTGTCATTTCAATATTTGAGGCATTTGAGTTTGGTGCATCTATTATTGCTTTGGATTATGTAAGATTTGTTTGGACATTATGCTCTTTGCCATGTTTCACTTTGGTGGTTTCAATTGCGCCCTAGTAAGTGGGTCACCCTTGGCGATAGGTTTGCTACTGGGAGGTCCTCTTGACAAGTCATCGTGCCATTCTCGACCATACTTGTTACTTTCCACACTTCATCCCCTCATCTCCTTACCTTTTGGGATTTTCAGGTGTACTGACCTAAGAAGGGGTTGTCCCTCATTTCATGGGAAGAAGGTGCTAAAGGCATAGAGGCTTGTAGCTGGAAAAAGATAAAAGCCAATCATGAACCTTCTAGATGCTCGCCTAGGGATCCCGAGGACAATGAAATGTCTCTCGTAAGAAACTAATGGGGCCCGTAAAAAATAACTAATACAAATGCCAACTAAGGCGGTGCATGTGTGGGCATTGTTTTCCATGCTTAGGTAGAAGCCCCACACATGTTTTCAACTTGGAGAAGCATGATGTGACTAGGGTAGAGTCAAGGTGGGCACTGTTTTTCATGCTTAGGTAAAAGCCCCACCTTTGCTTCAACCTGGAAACATCTTAAAAAAATAAAAGGCAATAAATGGGCTTGGAAAAAGGTTGCATTGAAAACGAAGGTGCAACACACCCTCTACAAAGGAACCCATAAATGAGACATTACAATCCCTTATATTTCATGAACCCCATGCCCAAGAGTCTTTCCCCCATCCATGTCACTTTATCCACATGACTTAGAGAAAGGTTTGCTTGGGAAACACTCCTAAACTTGAGATACGATTCACCCAATAGGTCTCTTTGTCAACTCTCCCATACCTAAACTTGGCAAATTGCATAGGGTCTTTGAGCACTTATTTATTTTGACAAAGTGGTTTGGATGTACATACTTGGATGGCTCTTTTATTGATTTGATTTACTCATCATGATGCATTTTAACTTGAGATCCTTGGAGGGCATATTCATTGTATTTGCAAGACCTAGTTGGTGGACATAATTTGGAAGAACAAGCCTAGCTTGGGCTTCCTTGGGGCTTGAAGCCCACGGGTTGGATATCAGGGCCCACATGTTGGATGATGATGGTGGTCCTTGGAGGCCTCAGATGACACCATGGAAGACCTAACCCAACCTCTTACCAGCCCAACAACTTACTCTTGGGGCCAAAATGTCATACACAGAGGGCTTGACATCACCTAGGGTTGAGGTTGTGGTGGTAGAGTTGCTTCTCATTGACACTTGGCATGATTTGGTGGGAGATGACTTGGGGAGGCTATAGCACATGAGAGGGAGGGTCTAGAAGCCCCAACGACCTCAACCTTCTACTCCAACAACTTGCTCAAGGGGTCAAGACGTCACCCTTAGAGGGATGACGTCACCTTAGGGTTTCTATTGTGCAGTTTTAAAATTAAAATTTGAATTTTATATTGTAAAGGGGCAAAGTAAGGGTTGTTGTCCCCTTACTTTGTGGTTACCCTATATTTTGTGGAAAAACTCTTATTAGAGGTTTTTGTATAAATAGAGATCATTTATATCTCATTTGATCATAGCTCTCCCATTGTGAGAAGACTACATTGGCTGAAATTTTCGCTATACTTGAGCATTTTTGGTATCTCTCTCTCTTGCAAATGATTTTTGGTATATCTCTTGATGAATGGATGAGCTAAGGTGGTGTGCACCTCTTGGAGACTCTTGTTCTTGCTTATGGATGGTTTGTCTTCGTGAAACTAGGGTTTGATCTTGCAACTTTCTTGGTTTTGGTAAGGAAAATATGCGTTCTTCTTGCTCATTTCATGATATTGTTGGTTAAAACCCTAGGAAGAGTATAAGTGCATACACCCTCCATCAAATTCTTTTCATTTGTTAGTTTACGAGTCTTTTATTGCAAGGTATCTTGGAGGAGTAGAATGGTGTACACCCTCCTTGATCTACCTTGAGTTTGGTTTGCATACCCTAGGGAGTAAGAGGGTTTACACCCCGAGAGATCTTGTTGATCTAACGTGTGTTTTAAAGACTCCATTCACCCATTTTTAAAGGCACCAATATGAAGATTGCATTGGAGAAATAAATTGTTTTCCTTGGTAAATGTGATTTAGTGATATATTGATCTTGTTCAAGTTGGAATTTTTTTGTTATGCCTTGAGGTAGCTAGACCCTCTAGTGTGTCCCACTTTACTTAGTCTTCTTGGAGTTATAGCTTAACAAAAGCTACAGACATTAGGGCTACAAAAAACTACTATTCTAATGTGATTTTAACTCTCTTATCAACTATCAAGATTTGCTAATAAACTACCCCTATAATCTACTAGTCCTAGCGCACTTTTTGGGTGGTTTGTCTAAGTGTTTTGTTGGCTGAAATCTTACGTTGTAGCAACAACTAGATACAACGATAAGGTTGCAATTATATCTCTGCAGTACTTGTTTCTTACGGCCTTGTTTCATTGCTAAAGTCTTGTGCTTCTATACTAGAGTTATACTAGTGTTTAGCCAACTTACCTCTTACATCATTTGTTATACTTTTAGCATCTTGTTTAACAGCTCTAATAATCATTTGTTTGTTGATATATATCTTTGTTGACTACTACAAATATGGACAAGAAGCTTAACTTTCTTGTTCACTTAACATATAGCTTGTATACTTAGTTTTTCTTACAACTCATGCATGTACTATCATCATTCACAGGTGCTCAAACTTCTTGGAAACCATTAACCACTACCAAGACTCATTTCCAAGCCACTTTCCATTTAGAAACTTGACCTATAGGGGCATCCATTCATAAGTATCACTTTCCTTTTCATTTCCCCCTAGGCTCACCTGGGATTACCCCCTTGAGGTGATCATTTCACCTCTAAAGTGGTGGGAGTACCTGTAGAAATATTTGAAGTCCTATGAGGCTGCCATCTTAGTATGGCTCTGAGCTTCAACTGTATGGCTGTCTTCTTTTGTTGTTTTAGGACAGCAAACAGTCATCCCACTTTCTACTCAATGTTTTACAGGTTAGGTGTCCTTTTAAGGTGCCCTTGCAAGTGTTTTCTTATCTCAATGTTAGCACATGCAATATAACTTAAAACACATAACACTACCTCTAGATCTTGAACTTTAAAATGTTGATCTACACTTCTAAACATGCATAAAATTGACACAGGTATTTTTGGTCAACACGACCTTGGATAACCCCCCCCCAGGGAAAACCAGTTTGGGATATATGTCTATATAATGATGATCAAAGCAAGAGATACAACAAGTAATGAAATATAATGGAACCTGTATACATAGCAAGCCCCTCACGAGCCTTGCCACAAGAACCAGAAAGAGAAGTGCCCAAACGGTGGTGCGCCCTCTTCCTTTGTTTCCCTCTGCATTGAACTGAAGCACCCTAGCTCATCAGTAACCCAATGAAGAAATCCCTCCACAAGAATGTCCTCTCCTGTGCTGTCTCTCCACTGAAACTGTCAGAGCTCGAATCCTCCAAGCAAATCTGCTACAAGGTAGTTGTCAATACTCTCAACAAGTGCGCCCTCCTTCTCCTCAAGATTTGTGCTCCTCTTCTCTTCTCCAAAACTCTTAAGTGAAGAATGAGTCTCCAAAATGCCTTTACCCTCTCTTTAGCCTCCTCATACCAACCCTAAAAGATCAATGGCCTAGATTAGATCTAGCCAAGTCTAATCAATGGGTGAGATCAACTCCAAAAATCTCACTAAGGAAACCCACTTTCCTTAGTTTCTTTATGTCTATTAATTCACCCACATTGTGAATTAATTGTCACTTTATGACTTAAGTGACATATTTCACTTTTGACTTAAATCTCCCAAGTCAAAGTGAAATTAGAATCATAAAGTAAAGTACAAGGGTAATAGTCTTCCCCCTTTGTGCTTAGAGACTTATAAGCACATGGGGACCACTTTCCAAGGTACCCAAATCTCAACACTCCCTCTTACCAAGGAAAGTGCTCATCACCACCAATTCATCCCTACAGTGGACATGGTTGCCTCCTGGCATATGCTCGGTGAGTATGTTTATACCCTGATCTCTAAAAGTGGACTCTGTCATAGATCTACTCAATCTGCATGATCTATAAATGGCACTGACTCTCCATCTATCCAAGATCATCTAGATCTTGGCATCACACCAAAGATCTCCACCTTGGTCTCCCACCAAGGATTTCCTCCCACTCCTGGCATCTCACCAAGAGTCACTACTCTTGGCATCTCACCAAGAGTCTCCCCCTCTTGGTCTCTCACCAAAAGTCATGAACTTGGCCTCTCGCCAAGTCACCTCCACCTGAAGTGGATCCAGAACCTTATCTGCCTGTCTCATAAGCCATGTGAGGCTCAAGCCTCTGTGGTGCCCTGCTGCTCCTCCTCATCATCCTCTGATGCACTGAAGTTGTAGCACCAACTCTCTGTCTGCTCGACTGCTCTGAAACTGTAGCTATACTGGGTGGACCAGTCACCCACTCTGAAGATGTCCAGGGACACTGAGTATCATCTCCCTCTGAATCATTGTTGTGCGTCAGTCGGTCCTCCTCAACTCGGTCTCCCCATCTAGTGTTGGATGGTGTAATAGTAGATAAAGTAGTAATGAATGCACACTCTCTGGCAAACTAATCACTGAACTCTATCTCCTCTGTTGTCGTTGCTGACCCATCCTATTGCTTCTTCTTCTTCTTGGGACATTGTCCTGCATAGTGACCCATCTCTCCACAAGAAAAGCATCTCATTGTGCTCATGTCTCTCTTCTGCCCACTGTTGTTGCTACTCTCTCCTCCCTGTAGTGGGTCCCTAAACTTGGGATGCAGCCGACCTCCATGGCCGGTCTTCTTCTTGCCCTTTGTCCAAAGAGCAAGGTTCTCGTCACCAGAAACTATCTGTTGTTGTTGTTGCTGCTGCTGCTGTATAGAAGCCTTGGCTGCATGCCTAATCTCCTCCTGGAGGAAGTCATCCCACATCCTCTCCCATGTAGGCATGACCTCCCTAGCAACAATGCCCCATACAAATGGACCCACGGTTTGGTGAATCTATTCATAGCTTGCCTCACCAAAGAGTTAGGGTTCACAACCTCTCTGACGGCTGCAAGCTCATCTCTGATCTGTGTGTATCTACC
>JASDQU010438252.1:104224-118332 GCA_032191745.1 Picea mariana
TTACCCTAAAAATCTAACACTCTTCTTAGTGGTTAAAACCACTTTAATTAGGCCTAGGGGCCGACTTCTTAATTTGCATAATATAATTAGGGTTTGACCAATCCACAAAAGGGGATTTGGTCATTTACAATGCCTGACATGATTAATCCACAAAAGGGGATTGATCTAATTAATAATGACTCAATCATAAATAGAATACTCTTTGCAGTTACAATATTTCAACAATCAGGCATGTGGGAATTTTCATTGGCACCAGATTACACATCTGTTTCGATGAAAACACCCTTGGGATGACGTTAGGGCTTCATGGGCTCCTTGGGGCTTCACACCCACAAGGAGAAATAAAATATTCTAATTTAATGTTGAGTTTAGTGGAGAGCTCGTTAGAGTAAGATAAGGGCTTCTAAACTCACATTAGACCCCTATAAAAGGAGAGGAGAGATTGTGACAATCTTAGTGTGACATTGTGACATAATAGAGTTGGCATAAGTGACTCTGCACTTGTGCCAAGGAGCTTGGTGATTTCAGCAAGGGAATTTCTGCAACTTAGGCAAATCTGGCCTAAGATTATGGATCTTCTATTTTCTGTTCTTGGCAGAGAAATCACACATGTGAGGTGAAGGCCGCAGGTGTGGAAGACAGTTGCAAAAAGGAAGAAGTCGCACGTGTGGTGCAGATTGTACAGAAGTACTTTCGTACATGTACATGGGTTTCAGTGGAAACAGTCACGTATGTAAGCAGGTTTCAGTGGAGATAGTCGCGTATGTACGCGGATCTTAGTGGATACGGTCGTGTATGTCCAAGGACGTATGACACGATTTTTCTGGGTAGCAGCAGGTCCATACAAGCTGACGTCAGCAGGTCGTACAGGTACAGCTGCAGCAGATTTGTAAGTTGGGATTTGTCCCAGGAATTTTGTTGATTTTGTGGTTATAGAGGACTGGTTTTGTCTTCAAATTTGGTGATTTTTGTGACAGCAAAGAGGGCTGATTTTTCCCTCAGAAAATTCTGAATTTGAAAGTTTACAGAATAGAAAATTGTGTCTCATGTGTATGGATGATTTATCTCTGATCTTGTTGTTTCCACTGCTGTAATTTTCAGTCAATAATTTCAATGTAAAATTGTTCAGTGATAATAACTAGGGTTTACTGTTTGGAAGTAATTTTCAGATCTGAAATTAGTTGCATATGAAAAATTGACAACAAAAATTAGTGAAATTAGGTAATAATGACAGATTAAATGTTGATGTTACCGAGACATAGTCAAAACTGTAAAATATTGACTTGGTAACATGGAAAAAACAAAAAGTGATCTATCAAAAATAATAGAAAGACAAAGCAAGGAAGCCAACACCTAATGTGATGAGTTAACGATGATCAAGCCAAGTACATGCAAATGAGTAACAAAGACACGGATATAATTAATTAGCTATCACAAAAATTAGATAACTTACTAGGACAACCTATGTCTTTCTAGAATTTCCTTTGAATGGGAACCCTTAACAAAGTCAAGTTTGAACTACTTAAATACTACAGCAAGGAAGTAGAGAAACTATCATATGGTTCAACAAAATCAACATATAATTTTCCATGAATCAATTATCAGCCCAACAATGGAAAAGAAAAAATTTCAACTACATCCATGTACCTCAAAGGGGATGCATACCACTAGTTCATGTGGTGGTACATAAAACTAGAGGCCTATCTATAAACTAAAAATTGTTTCACAATGACTTCTTCAAGAGATTCCACGACCATGAAGACATCTTCACTAAATTTACTCATTTGCACCAGACAGGATCGATGGGAGAATATACCTATGAATGGAAGGTAATTGTTGTTGCAGCTTCATGAGACATTCTCCAGGTCATTCTCCTCTGGACTGAGTTGAGACTATCTGTGAGAGAGCCCATGTGATGAGTGTGTCATACTCCTTTGGACTAAGTTGAGATGACGTGTGGTCTCTTGTCGTGCTCCTTTGGACTGAGTTGAGACAACTTGAGATGGTCTCCTATCAAACTGCTATGGACTTAGTTGAGTCGACTTGAGATGACTCTTCAGATGGTACTCCTGTGGACTTAGTTGAGTTGATCTGTTTAGAGTGACATCCCTGTGGCTGAGCACAGGTGGGTGTGTCCCTAGTGGCTGAGCACTAGAGGATGTGTGGATCCCTTGATATATTGTCTAAGAGTAAGATTTGCTATGTAACCCTAATTGTGTAAAGGGTACAAGTCGGCCCCACCATGTAAAGATAATTAATATTGTGTCAAGATCAATTATATTATTCAGTTGTACATGTCAGCCTTATTGTGCAAATAGAAACACCTATTGTTGTGCTAGGTCTTGTATATATAAGAGAGTAGATCCCCATTGTGGATCACTCACACACACTTCATTGTAACACTCTATCAAGCTAGTTGTACGGCTGAAGTGCGCACTTCTCTTAGGTGCAAGTTTCAAGGTCATAGAGCACCCTCTTATGTGCTCTAGGGTTTATGGTGTGGGGGATCTTCTCTTGACTCTATAGCCAAGGATTGTTGGGTTTTTCCCTTGATTGAGAAGGGTTTTCCCACGATAAACTCTTGTGTTCTTGTGCATGGTTATTCTTCTTGTGATCTTGGTTATTGCAGCTATTGTATATGGTATTGCTACATTGTTTATGGTTAAAGTCTAAGTTGCACGAAACGAGGAAACGTTTCTGAGTTTCTAAAACCGGGATGGTACGAAACATGCCCTCAAAAAATGGAAACGTCAGGGGAAACGTTGTATATAAAAAAATTAAAAGAAAAAAAAAAAAAAATATATATATATATATATAGTTTTTCTGGAAAATTATATACAAGGTTTTCCAGAAAAAGACATAAAAACATCTTAATTCTATTTGGAGAAGGCAAAAAAAAGCTTAACTAAAACTAACTATCAGTTTGGGGGCCCCATGACCCCCTTTGTTTGTCTATTTCCTCTTTGAAATCTGCGGAAACCAGGCCGTACAGGCACGGTACGGCCCCGAAACGCCCTCGGCCGTACCGTATGGCATTTCTCGAGAAACATCGTATAGTACGGTCGACGGCATTTCGGGGCCGTACCGTACCCGTTTCCACGTTTCGTACCATATCGGCCTCGGAAACAGGGGGGGTGGACGTTTCCTGCAACATAGGTTACAGTACATGCTAATTGAAATAAACTACATGTGAATGAGCTAAGCATCAAAATTCAACATGGTATCAGAGCAGAGTTCCTGAAAGAACCATTGCACAAGCCCTTCGACACCTTTCCAACCTAGTCGTCACCTTCATGCTGCAACTGCAAAAACGACCCTCTTCATTTTGCTAGTTTTTGTACTTGCCCCTTGAACGTTGGGCCTAATTCTTTCACAGTTGTGTACGGACTCCTTCAACACACCTCCTGCAACTCTCAGATTGCAAATCGAAGAAATTTTGATCTTTGGCCCCGAGGGTTTCTAGGGTTTCTGGAATTCATTGAAGGATTTTTGCATCTCACCAGGGTTCTTCTGACTTTCAAAGGCTTATTGTTGGTAGTCATAAGTCCAACGAAACCTAGGGTTTCTAGCCTAGCCTAGTCGTTAGGTTTTCTAGCCTAGCCATTAGGTTTGTGAAGAATCTACAAACCATGATGAACAAAACTTTGGTGGAAGATAGGTTTGATGGATCAAACAACTTCAACTCCTGGAAATCAAGACTACAAATCACTCTAGAAGAGAATGACCTATTGAGTTTGATAGAAAAGACTCTACCAGAAACAACAACCGATGAAGAGAAGGTTGATTTGAAGGCAGGCGATGTCAAAGCTAGGAAGATAATCATCTACTCAATAAGAGATCATCTACTACCTCGCATTTCTACCTTGAAGTCAACTTATCTAATGTATGATGCGTTGAAGAAGATGTTTGAGAGCATCTTACAGACCTTGTAGAGAAAGAGTCTCATCTGCATGTTGTACTTGGTGATAATGCCAGATATACTGTGAAGGGAGTTGGGTCTTCTTCTTTCCAACTAGATTCTAATATACCTCTTCAATTAAGTGAGGTATTATATGTACCTGGGATGAAAAGGAACCTTGTATCTGTTTCTGCCTTAGAGGATAAAGGCTACAAGGTTATTTTCTCTGAAGGAAAAGTTCTTGCATGGCACAAGAACTCGCGCATGGATTCTGCCCGGGTTATTGGTGTTCGAGAAAACATTTTGTACAAGTTGACTTTTCGACCAGTCCAGGCCTTATTACATGATACTATCAGCTTGAGCGCACTATGGCATAGGAGACTTGCTCATCTACATTATAGAGCCCTTCCCGCTCTGGGAAGATGGTGACAAGCCTTCCAGAGATACATATCAAGCATGATGGCATTTGCAGAGGTTGTGCTCTTGGCAAGAATGTCATGGGGATCTTGGACTTGATACATACAGATGTTTGTGGACCCATGACTGTTGCTTCCTTGAACGGATATTTGTACTATGTTCTCTTCATCGAAGATCACTCTCGGAAGACGTAGATTTATTTTTTGAAGACCAAGGATGGAGTCCTTGCGAGATTTCAAGAGTTTAAAGCTCGGGTTGAGAACCTGACCGGGAGGAAGATCAAGGTGTTGAGATCAGATAATGGAGGAGAGTACACCTCCATGGATTTCAATGATTTTTGTATTGAGGCAGGGATCAAGAGGGAGTACATCGTTCCTTATAACCCTCAGCGGAATGGGATTGCAAAGAGGAAGAACAGAACCATTAATGAGGCAACCAAAGCAATGATACATGATCAGAATCTACCTATGATTTTGTGGGCAGAAGCATCCATGACAGTTGTGTACATTCAAAACAGGAGTCCTCATAAGATTATGAAGAACATGACTCTCGAAGAATCTTTCACTGGAGTAGCTTGAGGTTGGACACTTCAGGATATTTGGGTGTTCAGTATACTTTCATGTACCCAAGGAAAAGAGGACCAAGCTAGACCCTTCAGGAAAAAAGGGTAAACTTGTGGGGTACAGTGAATCTTCGAAGGCATATCGGATATACATCCCTGGTCAGAGACAAATCAAGGTTAGCAGAGATGTCACCTTTGAGGAAGAGATAGCCTTCTGAATATCCAAAGAATCTCAGATGGAGATTGACAGTGAGAAGAAAGAAGAGACGGTACCTTCTCCCCCTTCAGCAGTTCATAGAGAGATAGTTACTGATCCAGTTGATCTCGTAGCTCCAGTTGATGCTCGCAGAGACATTGTTGTAGGCCAAAAGAGGCTTGCATGGGCTCGACAGACTTTGCAGGAGGCAGAGGGACATGCAGCACCTCGTGGTACATTTAGAGAGAGCAAGAGACCACAGATATTTTCGAGCTATGTTTCATCTATGAGCCACATCATTGATACTAAGCCTTCTTTTCACGGAGAAGCAGCAGGTCAGTAGGTTTGGCAAGATGCCATGACCGAAGAGTATCAGTCCATCATGAAGAATGATGTGAGGGATATTGTTCCGAGACCGAAAGGGAAGTTTGTAGTGACTTCCAAGTGGATCTATAAGATCAAACATGCAGCTGATGGAAGTGTCGAGAAGTACAAAGCAAGATTTGTGGCTAGAGGATTCTCCCAGATGGAGGGAATAGATTATGAGGAGACATTTGTTCCTGTTGCCCGATACACTTCCATCTGTACGATTATTGCCCTTGTAGCATCCATGGGTTGGAGACTACACCAGATGGATGTGAAGACAGCCTTTCTCAATGGTGAGAATGAGGAAGAAGTTTACATCGAGCAGCCAGATGGATTCGTGATACATGAGAAGGAGTCTAATGTGTGTAGGTTGAAGAAAGACATGTATGGACTAAAGCAGGCACCTCGTGCATTGTATGAGAAGATTGATGGATACTTGATGAGTTTGGGCTTCAACAAGAGTGTTGTTGATCCCAACCTATACTACAACAATGTTGGTGACGAGTGCCTGATTCTGTTCCTATATGTTGATGACTTATTCCTCACTAGTTCAAAAAGCCTTATTGTTGAATGCAAGCGTGCATTGGCTTCTGAATTCGAGATGAAGGACCTTGGTATGATGCACTACTTCTTGCGACTAGAAGTGTGGCAAAGGACTGATGAGATTTTCCTGGGTCAAGGAAAATACATAGTGGAGATATTGAAGAAAATTGTGATGATAGACTGCAGATCCATGCATACACCAATGGTGATGAATTTGAAGACGATGAACGAGGCTTCTTTTGATTCAGGCGAGATTGATCCACATCTTTACAGACAGCTAATTGGATCATTGATGTATTTGGTTAACACCAGACCTGGTATATGCTATGCAGTGAGTGTACTCAATCAATTTATGAGTCAGCCGAGACAGACACACTGGATAGCAGCGAAGCATGTATTGAGATATCTATGAGGCACGGTTGGTTATGGCCCGATATATGCCTCTGGTGTAGACATGATATTGCAGGGATATGACAATGCAAATTGAGCAAGGAGCGTAGTGGACCGGAAGAGCACATCTGGTTGTTTTTTACTTTGGGATTTTCCATGGTTTCCTAGTGCAGCACAAAACAAACTTATGTGGTTTTGAGTACCGCAGAAGCAGAGTACATTGCATTATGTGTGGCAGTTCGCGAAGTAGTGTGGCTTCGCAAGCTCCTTGCAAACTTATTTGGTCATGAGATAGATTCCACCGTTATCCATTGCGATAACTAGAGCTGTGTAAAGCTCTCCGAGAATCCTGTGTTTCACAATAAATCGCAACACATTGAGATCAAATACCATTACATCAGAGATATGGTGCAGAGGAAAGAAGTACATGTGCAGTACCTTTCTACACATGAGCAAGTTACAGATGTCTTCACCAAACGACTTGCCAGGACGAAGTTCGAGTACTTTTGTGAGAGACTTGGCCTGGTGGAGAATGTCTCCCTAGCTGAGAGGGAGTGTTGTTGATTGCAGCTTCATGAGACATTCTCCATGTTGTTCTCCTCTGGACTGAGTTGAGACGATCTGTGAGAGAGCCCATGTGATGGTTGTGTCATACTCCTTTGGACTGAGTTGAGATGACATGTGGTCTCTTGGTGTGCTCCTCTGGACTGAGTTGAGACGACTTGAGATGGTCTCTTGTCAGACTCCTATGGACTTAGTTGAGTCAACTTGAGATGGCTCTCTAGATGGTACTCCTCTTGACTTAGTTGAGTTGATCTGTTGAGAGTGGCGTCCTTGTGGCTGAGCACAAGTGGACGTATCCCTAGTGGTTGAGCACTAGAAGATGTGTTGATCCCTTGCTATATTGTCTAAGAGTAAGATTTACTATGTAACCCTAATTGTGTAAAGGGTATAAGTTAGCCCCACCATGTAAAGATAATTAATATTGTGTAAAGATTAATTATATTATTCAGTTGTACAAGTCAGCCTTATTGTGCCAATAGACACACCTATTGTTGTGCTAGGTCTTGTATATATAAGAGAGTAGATCCCCATTGTGAATCACTCACACACACTTCATTGTAACACTCTCTCAAGATAGTTGTACGGTTGAAGTGCGCACTTCTCTTAGGTGCAAGTTTCAAGGTCATAGAGCACCCTCTTGTGTGCTCTAGGGTTTATTGTGTGGGGGATCTTCTCTTGACTCTATAGCAAAGAATTGTTGGGTTTTCCCCTTGATTGAGAAGGGTTTTCCCAGGATAAACTCTTGTGTTCTTGCGCATGGTTATTCTTCTTGTGATCTTGGTTACTGCAACTATTATATATGGTATTGTTGCATTGTTTATGGTTCAAGTACATGCTAAATTGAAATAAAATACATGTGCATGAGCTAAGCATCAAAATTCAACAATTGCAACCCAATTTTCGAACCATGAAGATGACCAAATCCTAAGAATGTATATAGTAAGTCTAAAATTCTGTATACATAGCGAACTAGATTATGGAAATTGAAGCCAAACGCACGACTAAGCAAATTGAAAAGAAGTTACTCTCTTGAAGTAAAGTATCATTCACATGATCAAAGAAAACAACTAGTTAAGTTCCACCAAATCAACGTAATGATAGCCAGTTACACAATCCAAAAAAATCAGAAGAAGGAAGACAAGTGTCGCCATTGTAGCAAGATATGGACCCTGGGTCAGAAATGTGATCCAAAATAATTTGTATAACTATAGGAACAAGGGTGGGAAGGAAGTAGAAGTTTCCATCACCAACTCATTGAACAAGACAAGGAAGAAATTACTTTACAATATCAAATTCAAGTCTCAAGACAAAGAGGCCAATCCTCAAATATCACAAGCAACCATAACAAGAACTTCACCAAGTCCAGCCTTGAAACCCAAAGAACGTGACAAAAAATAATGTCAAGAATATCCCTAACAGCTATGACAAGTAGGCCACAACCTCAAACCTTGAAATTAAGAGGATTAATAAAAAATAGTAATTTGTTTAGTCTAGTAGTACTCGTAATTTCACTGAAATCATGTTGCTAGGAGATTAAATCTATTTGTCTATCCTAACAAGGATCTTAGCGTTATGGTAGCAACCAATAAGAAAAATATAGAGATAGGAAGATGTCATCAAGTATCCTTACATTGTTATAGGTGTCAAATGGTTAATTAAGCTTGGCATTTATGCTACTAAATTCAAGAACAGTTCATGCAAAATAAATGACAAGGGGAGACTTGCAAATTGTATGGATTCAAAATCCTATCTACCAAGGTATGCATTACACAACCAATGGAAAAATAAAGTGCAAAGGCCTATAAATCTACACAAACCAACATTGTCATAGGAAAGCAAACAACAAGTCCACAATTGACAATATTTTTTCAAAAAAAAGATGAAGAAATTTCTTATTTAAGAAAGCATAATCAAATTTTACTTACAAAAGTCAAAAAGTTGAAGGGAAAAAATGTCACAGCCAAAGGCTGAAGCAAACAATGTCTATAAACAATATTTACAAATCCAGTGATATTCAAAGATCAAGTTGTCACTGTTAAAGAAATTTTATCGATCAACAAATCCATTGAACTATCCATTGGATATATTATTGAGGAACTTGTCATGGAAATCCAATGTTTAGTGTCTTAGTGAAAAATGAAAGAGGAAAATTGTCAAAATAACCCTTATCGTCATCCTAACCATATAAGTCATTGCAGCCAACCAAAGAAGAAAGAAATCTTCTCTAAGCCATGCTTCAAGGACAAAGCATTTATTAAGGGGGAGGACATGTAATATACATAACTATATTACATATTATTACACACAATAATATATAATGATAGTATATAATGAACACATAATAACATCAGTAATATGCATATAATAATAATAAACAACATAGTCAACTTATATCCCAAGGAACATGACTATTCACATGTCACTCTTCTTTTGGCATATATTGATATAGTCATGTGCTTCCAATGTAAATCATAACATTCTTATCATATGTCAATTATTATTCTTTAAGATTGTATATCTATAATGGTATAATTTCAACGTAAGTCTTTGGAACATTATGCACCAAATAAGGATAGTATCCTCCAATGCTTTATGTCGCGCATTACTTTGTGTGCCCTCATGAGTTGTGCATGTAGGGCATTAGTCAATGCGAAGATCAACAATGACTTCAGCATTGATTTACATAATTAATGCAAATTGCTTTAAACTTGGACTATGTAGGCGCACAAACTTTAGTCCACAGGTGGGCCTACTTTCACTTTCAATATTTTATCTTCTATGTTTACACTAGCACACATATCTTCCATCTAGGGCTGGCTCAGAAGGAATTAGAATGCATCACCTATAGTGTCTATAACTAAGAAACCATACTTGCCAATAAAATCTCCTTGAAAAATAACATTTTTAACCATACTTTGTGTTGAAATAATGTAACTGCAAAGAGTATTCTAATTATGATTGATTTATTATTCATTAGATCAATCCCCTATTGCGGATTGATCATGTCGTCTATTGTAAATGACCAAATCCCCTTTTGCAGATTGGTCAAAACATAACTGTAATAGGAAGAATAAGAAGTCGGCCCTGCCAGTGAAAAGACACCTCCGTCCACACGTGCCAGAGTTGTATAAATAAGGAGGCTAGCGCCTCATTTAGACACACACTCACTTGTTCATCAAGAAGCAAGTTCGGAGCTGTAGTTGGAGAGAGAGAGAGAGAGAGAGAGAGAGGCACATTCTTGGGAGAGGAATTTCTGTACTTGTTTGAGTTATCTCTTGGCATTGTATTGGCTATCTATAATAAGGAAATTTTGTTGGGTTTTCTCCCCCAAGAGGGTTTCCCAGGATAAAGGTTGTGTCTCTTGTGATTGTGTATTTCTCAGTGATCCTATCTATGTTATTGTTATCTAGTGAAATGCAAAGAACTCTAATAATAGCTTAAACCTTAACATGGTATGAGAGCTAAGCTGAAGAGAGCATCTTTCACAAGAGAAAGTGAAAAACGTCATTGTTGTCGTACATGCAAATTAGGGCTTTTTGTTGGTGAAGTATTTCAGCCCCAAAACCATCTAGAAAAGTGTGCCCTTCCTCAAGGATCACTTTGGCATCCTCAACGCAACTTTTCAGTGGCTAGATCTCCCGGAAAGTGAAACCCTAGTTTTCACAAAGTACCAGAAAACCAAAGTACCAGAAGTACCAGAAAACCAAAAGCACCAGTCTAGAAATCCGCAGATCAAGTTTCGAGGGGTAAAAGTTTGATTTTCCAAGATCCAAACACACCAGGCTACTCGCCTCAGCCAAGTGCACCTCCTGGTAAGTTCAGAATTTAATTTTGAGCATTTTCATTTTTGGACATTTTCCTAGCTCCAAGTAAAAGATGTCTACAAGCACTAAGCTTGTTGACAAGTTGGAAGGTGTGGAAAACTTTCGTGCCTGGAAGTATAGGATTGGTCTCATTCTTGAAGAGAATGACCTAGCAAGATTCGTCAAAGAAGAAGTGTCGGAACCCAACGATGCTGCAGATAAAGAAAAACACCAAAAGGACACGATCAAGGCCAAAAGAATCATTGCAGATTCAATCAAAGATCACCTGATTCCTTATGTGTCATCAAAGAAGACTCTGAAAGAAATGTTTGATGCCCTAAACAGACTATATGAAGGAAAGAACATAAACCGGAAGATGAATCTAAGAACTCAGCTCAAGAATACAAGGATGCAGAGAGGAGAATCAATCCAAGAATATTTCTCCAGAATATCAGAATTCAAAGAACAGTTCGAAGCAATTGGAGATACCATAGATGAAGACGAACTCATAATGATGGCCCTTAATGGTCTCACAAGACCTTGGGATGCATTCATCCAAACGATTTGTGCTAGAACGAAGAAACTAAAATTTGACGGTCTATGGGAAGAATGCATTCAAGAAGAATCAAGAGTAGTTAACTGAGAGGCTTTACTATCAAGAGATGAAGATCAAGCCCTAGATACTCACACTAAAGGAGGAAGAAAGAAGTCTTACTTCCAGAAAGAAACTCATAAAGAGTCTCACCCCCAAAACAAATTAAGTCATAAAGAATCTCAACCAAAGGGATTCCAAAAGAAAGGACAACGAAAGGAAAGAGATTACTCATCTGTCCAATGCTACCATTGTGACAAGATGGGACATATTGCGAGACATTGTCCAGCTAGACGAGAAGAATACAAGAGGAAAAATAAGAGGCACCATGCCCATGCAGTTGAAGATGAAGAGTCAGCCGCAAAGATGTTAGGAGAACAAATTAAAGACTATGTCTTAATCTCGACCCTCTCAAGATCGGTAACACCTAGAGAGGACACTTGGCTCATTGATAGTGGTGCTTCCAAGCACATGACAGGTCAAAGAGATATTCTCTCTTGCATTTCAGAAAAGAAGTTTTCACAGAAAGTTACACTTGGAGATGATTACCAATATCCCATCAAGGGAGTGGGAGAATCAAACTACAAACTTAACTCAGAGAATTCAATGAAGATGAAGGACATACTCTATGTACCAAGTTTGACAAAGAACCTACTCTCCATATCAGCTTTAGAAAAGAAAGGCTTCAGAGTTGCCTTTATAGATGGAGAAGTTCTTATGTGGGCTAAAGGAGAAACCATGAAAGAAGCAATCATCATTGGAAAAGAAAAAGGTGGCTTGTATAAGCTAAAGGGTCACTCAGAAGCAGCCATGACCCATGCCATTGAGAATCCATGTGAACTTTGGCATAGAAGATTAGCCCACATCAACTACAAGGCATTACCGTATGTATGCAAAGCAGTCACAGGGCTACCAGAACTCAAAGTTGACCATGAAAGCGTGTGCAATGGATGTGCACAAGGGAAGAACATCAAGAACCCTTTTCCGAAGAAAGACAACAAAGCAGAAGGAGTTTTAGAACTCATTCATTCAGATGTGTGTGGCCCAAAGCCATCATCCTCCATCAGTGGGTATGTATACTATGTATCTTTTATTGATGATTATTCTCGTAAGACCTGGGTTTATTTTTTGAAATCAAAAGATGAAGTGCTCAGTAAATTCAAGGAATTCAAAGCCTTGATAGAGAATCTTTCTAAAAGAAAGATCAAGATACTCAGGTCAAATAATGGAGGAGAATACACCTCAAAAGAGTTTGTGAACTTCTGCAAAGATGTCGGGATCAAGAGGGAGCTCACCACTCTCTATAATCCTCGACAAAACGGTGTAGCAAAGAAAGAACAGAACGATAATGGAAGCAGTGAAGACCATGATCCATGATCAAGATCTTCCAATATGCTTATGGGCAGAAGCAACAATGACAGCAGTATATGTACAAAACCGATTGTCCCACAGTGCACTTGGGTTCAAAACCCCGAAAGAGATGTTCACCGGAAAGAAGCCAGAGGTAAGCCATCTCAAAATATTTGGCTGCCCAGTATTTGTACATATTCCAAAAGAGAAGAGAAACAAGCTGGAACCCTCAGGAAAGAAGGGAACATTTGTGGGATACTGTGAGGCCTCCAAGGCCTTCGGGATTTATATACCAGGTCACCATCACATTGAGATCAGCAAGGATGTGACCTTTGATGAAGATGCAGCGCTCAAGAAATCAAGAAGATGCCATCTTGAAGAAGTACATGAAGAGGAACCTGTAGCTCCCAGAGTTGCAGAATCAGTGAGGGAGGTTCCCAGAGTTGCAGAACTAGTGAGGGAAGTCATAGCTTCCCTTAATGAGGAAATTCTAGAAGATCATGACATAGTAGAATTTCAAGAACCTCCTCAAATGACGATCTCCCAAAAGAGAAAGCCTGCTTGGGCTAGGGAGCTTATTCAAGATGGAGAGAAGTATGGTGTTCTCGAAGGAACCACGAGACAGGTGAAGAGACCTAAGCCATTCTCCAGTTATATGGCTTTGATGTGTGATCTCCTAGAGAAGGAGCCTACCTGCTTTGAAGAAGCCATTCAGAAGAAAGAATGGGCAGATGCCATGACAGAAGAATACCAATCCATAATAAAGAATGATGTATGGGAAAAAGTTCCCAGACCGAAGAGCAAGGATGTGGTATCTTCCAAATGGCTCTTCAAAATAAAACATGTTGTTGATGGAAGTATTGAAAAGTACAAAGCAAGGTTTGTCGCTCGTGGCTTTTCTCAAAAGGAAGGCATTGACTATGAAGAGACATTCGCTCATGTAGCCAAATACACTTCGATCAGAACCATCATAGCCCTCGCAGCTAAGATGAAGTGGAAATTACACCAGATGGACATAAAGACAACTTTCCTAAATGGTGTCAGCGAAGAAGAAGTGTATATAGAACAACCTCAAGGATTTGAAGTTGAAGACACGAAGACTCATGTTTGCAAGTTGAAGACGGCTCTATACGGGTTGAAGCAAACTCCTAGATCTTGGTATGGCAGGATAGACAGTTTTCTGACGAGCTTGGGCTTTACTAAGAGTAAAGCAGATTCTAACCTCTACTTCAAGGTTATGAATGATGAGCCGGTGATATTGCTGTTGTATGTGGATGACTTATTCTTAACTGGAGAAGAAAAGCTCATCACCGAATGTAAGAAGAAGCTCGCTTCAGAATTTGAGATGAAAGACCTTGGCCTAATGCATTATTTCTTAGGTCTTGAGGTATGGTAGAGCCCAGAGAGAATCTTCCTTAACCAAGGGA